>VDFB02284474.1:0-87365 GCA_007258455.2 Sequoia sempervirens
TGAATCTTCTTGAAATTCTAGAAGGTCAAAATATTCCATACGCCAGATGCCAAGTGTTGCAGCTGCCTGATGAGAGAAATTCAAATTCTTGCTAAATTCTAATTCTTGATATTGTGTTTAATATTTGATTAATATTAAAAAAAATGGGATTTTGGGCAAATTATTAACCAATGAGCGAAGGAATTCAAATTGGAGGTTCTACTTTTTTCAAACTATCAAACTGATTGTATTGCAATGAAATTAGAGTCAATAAAAGGTCTAATAGTAATCTAGAAGTATTTTATTTCTTGATATTTTTGCCTTGTAAGCATATTTGACCTTTCTTTTGCTAGTACAATATTTTATGTTTGTTGTATCCAAAAATTGAGTATTTGGAAGGGATTAGATATACATTAAGAATGGATCTTGGCTATTAGGTCTATAAAATAAACTATGAGACATATGCACCCTTAGAGATAGATGCACCACTTTGGGCACCCATTTTGGGACAAACCCACTAGATAAGACACTAAAGAGGGTCATGTGCACCGAATAAGGTACTAGAGAGGGGGCCAAGCCCACTAGATATGGTACCAAAGGGGGATATAATTACCATTGAGCCCATCCCTTACCTAGTGTCGATGTCCTTTAAGTTTTTGAAGCCCACTTTTTATGTATAGGCTTTGTTTGACTTGAAGACTATGTTTCTAATGTTTTTGACTATTAATAAATAGTGTATACTTTTATATAATATAATGTTTTGTCATAATTGTTATGATGAAATTAAATTGATTGGTCTGTATGGAATCCTAGCATGGTTTGGTGAGTTTGTATCTCATTAGTAAGTTGTGACTAATATGGTAGACTAGGTGGTTCATGAGTAAGCCTAATGAGAACTCAATCATATACTTCTACGACATTTAAAGTATTATAAATATCTTGATTAATCAAAGGTATAAGAAATTGGGTATCCAAGTGTCTTGGATGATAAATCATTGTATCATATTCTCTACATCATGTTTTGACACCCAAGAGGTCATTGTGCCCTAAGTTATGCTTGACTAGTATACTTGAACTTGCTCTTCTTGTTATCTACATGGCACACCACATTGGCTCTAACACTCTCATTTGTAGGTCTATATGTTATTTATGTATTGTCACTTACCTTTCATCACTAAAGTTAGGAGATTCTCCTAAATGAAGAGATATGACCAAGTTTATAAGCTTGCAAGCTAATACTACAAGTGTCAAGGTAGCATGTTATATGGTGTTATAATTGGCCTTTATTCTTATGTGAGGCAATTAACTACATAGTTTTGAAATAGATCTTAGCAAGGTTATGAGACATCTTAGAATGTTGTACTATGGTATTGTAACGTGTAGAGGTTAATATACTGTCTTGTATGTATTTTATATTATGTTATTTATATTCTATATGCTCCTTAATGTTTCTACTTATGTGTTCGATTGTGTTGTAAATTCTTGGTTATATTTTTATGTTGTATTATGATGTTCTTGGTGTAGTTGACATGTGATGTGAAAGTGGAATACTTTGGTTAAGTTGCATGGCTTATAGAATTGGATGTATGACTATGTGTGGAAAAGAGAAAAATATCTAAGAAGATAATCATTAGAATTTTCTTTGCACTTCATACTATTGGATTATCTAGTTGTACACTTCAAGCCAAACTAATGGATGGTGAGGATAGGGTTCTTTCAACTTGTGTGTTTAAAATACCTTCCTCACATGCAATAGGAGCTTGGAGGGAGTTGCTTATGAATTGGATTAGTGACTTCACTTGTATATCATACCATAATATTAGATCACTATTGTATATATGGTAGGTTGGCATTTTGGCCTATTTTCTTAATGTATGTTATTAAGGAACCTTGAAGTTGTGACCCGTTGTACTATTAGTTATTGTATCTTTGGGAGGTTGTACTATTCTTGATCTATGTATTGATGTATTTATGAGATTATAGTATCAATGTATATCCCTTTATGTTATTTTGTCATATGTGTACATTCATAGTACAAGATACAAGTGTCTTTATTGCTTAAAGCAAGAAATTTTGGAGGTACATTTTGGGATATGTAACATCTTCATTGTATTTGATGTACCTTTTGTTCTTTTACCTTTTTCAATATTTGAGAGCTTGAAGTATTTAAAAATACCTAGAATGAGTAGTTGTTATGTCATGGGGACACGTTCTCCAACCTCAACCCTTAAAAATAAGAGAGAAATGATAAAAAACAATAGGCCATAGCCATGCAAAAGCTCCCAAGAATGCTTGTGCAAATCTATTTTCTTTTTAGTACCTCAATAGAAGTGTGAGATACAATAATGGAAATATAGCTCTCAAATACTGGATGTGTTTTAATGACCACATCAAATGGCTTTAGATACAAGCACATAGCAATCAATCATGCAAAACTGTACTTAGTTGGCCCTCAGAGGGAAACACTTAGCGAGAGTTGGCTTAAATTTAAATTTTGAAATTTAAAAAGGGAAGGGACAAGCCCATAAGTGCGAGGTTGATTTTGTGAGCCTGCACTTGTTCCATCAAAATTTAAGAGCAACCTAATTCAAGTCTCATTGTTATGCTTTTAACTCATATAATAATTTGCAATTCTAAATAATGGTTTAATAATTATGATCAAAATAATCTCCTGGCCATTGAGCCAAAAAAGTGACATAAACAAAATAGATAATGATTATATGAGAATGTGTGTATAGATAAATGTAGTAAATGCACAGATAATGTGAATACGTCCGAATATATATTTATATAGATAAAATATGAATATTTACATACAAATATATATAAATAAATAGATAAAGATATATAAAAATAACTTAACTTTACATATAATTATATACCATTTATTATTATGAAAATATATAAAAACACACTCTCCAAATTATACACAAAATAAAATAAAATAAATAATATACATATTTCACCATTCCATATTTATCAATAATTACTACCATTTTTAAATTTAAAGATGAATAGACAAAGAAAATCGCAGGTAATTCTAAAGTTAGTTATAATAAGCTTTGTTGGGAAGGTTATAACAAAATAGAAAACACGAACTGAAAGAATCAGAGATGCCGCTTTCCTTCATTCCCTGCATAAATCTTACTTAAACCCCTGCGTTTCAAAGCACCGAGTTTCTGTAAAGCTCGCTTTTTCCTGAGACGTTACGAAGTTAAATCTGTTGTGAAAAGATGACCTTCTTTGACCTGAACATTCCCGTGGAACAGGAAGCAATTGAAAAGAACAGGGCAAAACCTGCAAAGAACACTAGGGTAAAACTGGTGGTGAAAGCAATGGAATTAGGTTACAGCGGGATAGCCTACAACTGCTTTGTGTCGGGAATTATGGCGGATACAGATCGCTGTACAATAACTCCCCTGCCACTCTCTTCTCTGGTGGAAGCTTCTCCGGCATTGGCAGAGAATGTGAAGTTTCACAGGGAGGTTTTAGGTTTACCCGTGGGAGAAAAGATGAGGCAGTACAGCAGAGTGACAGTGGGCGTGGAGAGCATGTTGCAAGCGGCTGCAGTAAATCCTAAAAATCCTGTGCTGCGTACCTATGATTTGGTGGCTGTTCATCCTATGAATCTCAACATGTTTGAACACGCCTGCCTCAATATGGAGGTCAGACTTCTAAATTGAATTCTATTATTCTTTTCCTTTTAGCTTGTTTTATGCGTGGGTGTAGAGGCTTTGGGGTGAAGGTTTAACTAATTTTAACTTTTTCAGTAACCAAAATTTCAAACTGTTTGTTTTTAAACAGTCGCATGAAAATTATCTTCCTTCTGCTAGACCAGACACTTTTTAAGGATTCTGGATAACAATTTGACGGAAAATTAAATAAGTAATATTAAGCCATAAGTAATTTGCTATTTGGCACATAAACTTCCTAAAATTTATTTTCATTTACTGCAAAGTTTTAGCCATGTACCTATGGTAACAGCTGAGATTCTGCTTGCGCTTCTAAAATTCAGGCTAATATTTAAAAATTTGCAGTTCCTTAACTTTTTATCCTCCACGGGGACCGTCTGCAGTAATAAAAGGGGGTGGTAACCCCTTCCATAGGACCCCCCCCCGCTAGCGTCTTTCTTCTCTCCAACAATAACATTGTTTAGAGGTACTCATGGAAAAATTGTTCTTAAACAGTGACTCAAGCATTCAATATTACAGCAGTCAAAAATCTAAAAAACTAAAATATTTATATCATGTATTTTTCAATGACAAAATTTGGCTTTAGATAATCATGAATATACATTTATTGCTCCTATTCAGAACAATGGCAGGAGTATTTATCTTTGTTTTTTGTATTTTTAGATTTAACTTTTTAACTTGAAAATTTTCCAAGTTTGAAATTGGGCAATATGCAGGTGGATGGCATCCTCTTTTTAAATTTAGTGTAAGGATCGAGATGTGAAATCCTTCCCCACTAGGAAGAGACATCGTCCCAATGTCTTATTACACACATTAAAACAATAATGTATCTCACTAAAGCAATCAAAGTATCACACTATTTTAATAAGCATCGCATTGAAGTAAATAAAAACATTTCAAACTAAGTAGTCAAATGAGGAAATGAGTGGTCTATATCCTCAACATTCTCCCATGTGGCACTATCCTCATAATATTGGTTCCATTGGACATTATACTGCACAATTTCCTTATTACACAACTTAATGTTGCACCATCCCATAATTCGAGTGGGCTCCACCAGCACCATTCTTGGATCCTGTACCTGTAAAACATGCCAATCAAGTATATGGATAGCGTTAAGATGATATGATTTGAGCATAGACACATGAAACACATTATGGATTTGGGCAAGAGCAAGTGGTAGAGCAAGTCTATAAGCAATTGGGTTGATCACTTCCAATACTTCAAACAGATCCGCAAACCTTAGAGCAAGTTTGGATGATTCGACAAATGATATGGAACTCTTATGAGGCTTGACCCTCAAAAAGACTTTGTCCCCCACTAAAAATTGTCGGAAAGTCCTATTCTTATCCACATAGCTCTTCTACTTGTTTGTTGCTTTTTTCAATCTTTCCTTTATCAATCTCATTTGTTCTTCCATCTCTCTAAGCATATTTGGACCAATCACAATCCTGTCTTCCACCTTATTCCAACTGATAGGTGTGCAACACTTTTGTCCATAAAGAGCTTCAAATGGTGCCATCGCCAAAGATGCACGGTAGGAGTTATTATCTGCAAACTCCACCAATGGAAGGTACTTCTCCCATTTATACTATTGATCCATACAATACATCCTAAGGAGGTCTTCAACTACTTTGTTCACTCTCTTTGTTTGCCCATTTGTTTGAGGGTGGTAAGCTGAACTGAAATTTAACTTCATCCCCAATGCTGCATTTGGTGTCGTCCAAAATCTAGATGTCATGCAAGTATGTCGATTTGATATGATCGTCTCAAGTACTCCATGTAAACGAAAGATCTTGGACAAACCTCTTAGCTAAGGTCAAAGATCCATCCTTAGGATTCCCTGTAATGAAGTGTGCTACCTTGGTCAACTTATCCACAACTACCAGAATGGTATCATGCCTGTTCTTGGACATAGGCAACCCTTGAATGAAGTCGATGCTAATCACTTGCCACTTATACCCAGGTATGTCATGTGGGTATAAAATCCTTGGTGAATGCACATGCTCAGCCTTGGCTTGTTGACACTCCGAGCATTGAGCCACAAATTCAATTATATCCTTGTTGAGTCTTGGCCAAAAATATAGAGACCTCAATTATGCTACCATCTTGGTTACTCTTGGGTGCGCTGAATAAGGTGTGTTGTGGACTTCTTCTAGAATTAGTTTCCTCAAATCCCCTGAACTTGGAATGTACATTCTTCTTTGGTATCTCAAAATTCCATTTGATTCAAACACATATCCATCGAAACGATGGTCCGCGGAATTCTCCTCTAAGGCTTGCTTCACTCGAGAATAGTGCTCATCTCTTTGAAGATTCTCCTCTAAGCCAGTAGAATGAATTTCTTAAAGGAGCAATTGGATTTAATATCTTCAAAAGACAATTTTAAAATGCTAAAGTAAAATATGCCTTGACCAGTGAATCTTCTTGAAATTCTAGAAGGTCAAAATATTCCAGACGCCAGATGCCAAGTGTTGCAGCTGCCTGAGGAGGGAAATTCAAATTCTTGCTAAACTTAGCTCCTTCTAGAATTTGACTTGGCTATATGAGCTGGGAGTTGTGTTCATTTTTCTCCACCAGCTAACAAGTTCGAGTTGAGCTCGAAAGAAGATTGCAGTGTGAGGAGAATTGAGTGTGGAGAAAGCTGAAGTTGAGTGAATAAGTTTGAAGTTGGTCGAAGTGCTGAAGTTTTATTGCTGCAGTGAATTCTCTAAGTGCTGAAAGTTCGAAGTTGCTACAAGAGGAGTTGAGGTTTGAAGTTGAGATACAGTGTTGTAGCTTCTCGTTTTCAAAAATCTACTGACAGCCCTAATGAGATTTTATTTTTCTAAGTTAAATTGCTGATGACTATCTTTCGTTTTGCAGAATGGCTGAAGTAAGAGTGACTGGCAGAGAAAACAATGCTGAATCCAGCAAGGCAAATGCATCGAGATAGGCGGTGATCAAGAAGTTGAGCAAGTCTTTCCTGCCGGAGTCAAAATTCTATTCGAAGCTGGGCAAGTTGGCTGATACAAACTTGGGTTCTTTCAACATGGAAGCTTTCAAAAGTCGAATAATGGGAGTTGGAGGCCATCGTCCTTCGATCACTTCACATAATATTGTCAGGAGTGGACTATATGCAGCTGCTAGTTTTCCACTAGCAATTTAGTGTCCGGAATTAATCATGGTGTCTGCTAACTGCTACAACCCTGAGCATAGGTCTATTGTCTCACCTGATGGTAGATCGTTTGCCAACCTCACGCTTGCAGCTATTGGCGAAGCCTTTGGAATTCCTTCACGTGAGAAAATGATTTACAAGACGAGAGAACGTGCTGAGCGGATGTATGCTTCAACATTTGAAAGATGTGCTGATATGATTAACTCTTGTTGGATGAACAAGCCCAAGCCCACTCGCACAAAGTTGCCGAGACAAATAATTTCAGATGATCTGAAGCAGGAATACTATGATTTGATCATGATGCTAAGTAGAGTTGGAGGATGTCCCCAGGCGTTCGTCTTTGAGCGTTGGATGTTCTATTATATCAATCTTGTGCTGGAAGGCAAGGAGTTCATTAATTGGGCAGTGATGATTAGTGATAATTTGCACGAGCAACTTTGGAGTGTGAGGAGAATGAAGGCATTCTATATGGGCTCATACATCATCTACATGTTGGCTCGTATGACAAAGTACAGAGGAATATCATACAAGGAGCTGATTGGATGTGGCTCTTATCAGTTCAAGATTCATGAGGCTTGTCCACAGCTGCACTTGACAAGCACATCTCATTACAAGAGAGTCAATGACGCCTTTACCATGCACATAACGAGATCACTTCAACAGAGAACTCATCACAGGATCTCGAAGGAAGCTCAAGAATTGATAGAAACGTACGGGTGTTGGTTCATCCAATTTCCGAAGTTTACTTATATTAGGCTGCAAGGGTTCTCTTCATATCCATATAGGCTGCCTAAATACCCTACGAACATAATGTTGATGTTAGAAATATCTAGACAAGTCATTGCCTACGATAAAATTCAGAAGAAAAAGAAGGGAGGACTGGACTTCCTAGTCATCATGGGAAATTCAGACGAAGTGTGTCCTTCACTACAGGCAGCCAGGGAAGTTGAGAATGAGCTTCAGTTTTTCCACTTTTCTTATCACACAAGCAGGCAACATTATAACCCCCACAACAATATCAGATGGATACTATCAAAAGAGTTCAGGCATAAGGAAAATATTGAAGATTACTGGGCTGGTGCGTTGGATGAGGCTGAAGTTAGAAAGAGAATGTTTTTAGACTACCTTTGAGCATGATTAGGGAGTGTGAGATTATTCCAGTACCAGATTGGGTGGAAGAGGACATGAACGTTCTTCATCTAGATTATGAGGCAGTGAGGGATACACCACTCCCACTTCCAGATTGGTCGGAGCCGGAGATTGCTGATTTGGACACACTTTGCATACCAGTCTTGACAATCACCAGAGGATGGGTTGAGAGGCATGTAATCAGGATGAAGAGTAGGTCAATTCCTCTTACTTACAATTTGATGGGAGATCATAGGACACCAACTGCTACCAAGAAGAAACAGGTTGCTCGAGCTCCAGAGTCTCGAAGGAAAGAGCCAGTCCAGCTAGAGCCTCCAAGAATTGTGGTAGAATCACCTACGCCATTGGAGACATGTTCTCCAAGTGTACAAGAGGTTTCACTATTTGCTGATCAGAGAAATACATTGAATAAGGAAAAGGAATTACATGAGGCAAATCAGCCACCTCGATGAGAATCTATTGGCCAGAGTGTCAATGCACCCACCAGAGATAATCAACAGGAAGAAGATGAGGAAATTGCTATGGATACACACTTCCAACGTGAGCTTGAAGCGGCTCTAGAAGATGATACAGTTACAGGACAGGAGGCCCAAGTTTCAGGAGATACTTAGCCCATAGAAGCCAATGAACCCCGACAAGATGAAATTAGAGAAGAAGTTCGTGAAGAAGAAGCAAGGGATGAGCAACCATTTGTTATACAACAGGTAGTACTAGATTGGCTTAGAGAGAGAATGGGGAGCCCCAGTGAAGAGGCTGATCCAGCAGTAGAGATGGAAGAATTCTTGAGTAGGATCAGTGCACCTCCAACAAAGAAGAGAGCTAGGAAGTTTTCGAAGATTTCAACAGATGAGGATGGCTCTCGCACCCTTCATGTGGTTGTGCCAAGGGTTGAGTGTGATCGAGATGAGGCTGTGCCAGAAAATTATGTGATCACCACCATGGAGTTAGGTTGCCCCACAGGAACACAAATAATTAAGGAGTGTGATAACTCCTACTAGGCACTCAAGGACAGATTGCTCAGGACTGAAGGCAAGTACAAGAAATTGAAGGAGCACAAGACTTTGATTGGATATGTACAACATTTGTCTCGTCCTTGTGGATAGGAGAACTCGACGATTGAGCTTCCAGCCGAGTTGTCTCGAGAATCAGTTAGTGGCTTGGAAGATAGAAAGATGGCACAAGAAGCAGATAAGTGGGTTGCTAGCGTTCGTGCCGAGACAAAAAAGTTTATGGAAGATCTTGCTCATGCTTATCAACAAGCTTCCAACATTATGGCACGGATGGATGCGGTTGATCAGGCTTGGGGCGATGCTCATATCTATCAGAATAGGGTTGTTCAGCGTCAAGAGGCTTTGATGCATACTCCCTTACAAACTTTGGTTGAGGGAGGCGTGATTCAGGAAGGTGCTAGGTATGATTTCACCAACTGGTATTCTTCAGTTGTCACAAGCCGAGGATTCTTTGATGCAGCACAAGCAGATTCGGCCAGAGTCAGAAAGGCCATGAGGAATATCATTGATGGGGTCCTGAACACGCTTGAGGCTATCTTTGCTAGGAGATTGACTTCCGAGGAGGTGAATGCTGATGATTTGAGGAGTGGATTGACACCTTTCTTTTCAGAGGTGAAGACTTTTGTGCAGGATGACTTTGAGAACACTTCAACTTTCTCCAGCCTGATTCAGAATACCCAGGATGCCTTGACCACTTGGAAGAAGTCTTGCACTTGACATGGGCAGATGGTGACAGTACTTGAGTTTCAGCTTGATCATATCCCACCTATTTCAATTCAGGAAGTTGAAGTAGTACTGGCCAGGTTCATTGATTTTGCAGCCAAGGAGAAAGAAAATGGAAATGCCCTTTTGGATGATGATCTTCTAGAAGACGATGGTGGGCATTAATTGCCTATGCTATTTTGAGAGTGAGTGGAGGATCCATTGCTCATTTATTACCCCACTCCTCTTTATGGCGGTTTTTAGGGTGAATCTTGTTTAGGGTTGAGGTGGCACATCTGGGCCATCCAGCTGATTGTAATCTGAGCCGTCCATTGGACTGGGCCAACTATAAAAGGGGCATCCCCCCTCATTTGTAAATCATTAGATCAGATTAGAGACTAGAGCAGAGAGACTGATAGTTGTAATAGCTTAGCATAGTTCATTAGCATAACATAGTTTGGAGGAGAAGGAAAGTTTTCCCTTGAGAAGTTTGTAAGAGATTGTTGTGAAAACTATCATAATAAAGAGAGCTTTCATTGATGGTGAATTCATCTTTTGTTATGAGCAGTTAGCAAGATTTTTTCACCCCTTCTACTTCAAGTAGTTTTGATTAGAGTAATTTTCATTTTCATGCAAGTAGATGTTAGTTGTGGATTGTGTTGTTTAATCAAGGCGGCTTCGTTTTAATCCATACCACTAGCAGCTTGCTGACGACAAGTTTGCCTTGTGTGGTCAATTGGAATACTTTTCAAACTTAACTTCGATTGCGATTCATGTGTTTGTATGTGTTGTCTTGATGGTATTTGCATTTTGAGTTGTAATCTGAATACCTTTCGCTGCTCCCTTGAAGATTGCACTGACTTTGTTGAAGCTGTCCCACGCGAGGCAAGGCAAAGTTCGGTTGAAGTCCGCTGAAGTCAAGCCCCGCATATCTTGCACTTAGACTAGAATTTAGATCTTCTAAAACCCTGCACTCATTTCAATTCAGTACATTTCTGGTTAGCATAGGAAACACGTACCTCATTGCCAAATCATTTGCATCACTCACGAAAATCCCCTTCCAATCATTAACCTGTTGTCCGCTGCAAACCTCTGAACAATTGTGTAAGTCCTCTCGTGTAAACAACAAATCACAATGAACCAACTGAGGGTATTCCATTGCATTATCGGAACCTTGGAGTTGAACGTACAATCTCTCTCGCAATCTTAGCGTACAAAATACTTTGATCAAGAGAGAATGAAGTAGCCTTCAGATACTTTGTTCTGCTGATTGGTGCGGTCACAAAAATCACATCAACAGGTTCCATCCTTCTTCTTTACAAAAATGACTGGTGCACCCCAAGGTGACACACGAGGTCTAATGAACCCTTGCTTCATCAACTCCTGCAGTTGGGTCTTCAATTCATAGAGCTCAATTGTGGTCATCCTGTAGGGAGCCTTGGACTATGGTTCAACTCTAGGTAGCAAATCAATAGAGAAGTCAAATTCCCTCTTGGGTGGCAATTCTATTAATTCTTCTAGAAACACATCCTCAAATCCTCTAAGGACATGATAGTCATCTAGCACTGGTTTCATCATATCCATATCACAAATGTGAATAGCATACATGGAACATCCGTTCCTTTGGGCCTTCTTTAATTGCATAGCTGAAATTTTCCTAAGTTCCAAAGGTCTCTGAAAGCCCTAAATCTCAACATGGTTCCCAAAATCGTCTAAACAACTTACAATCATATCCTTCCAATTGACTATGGACTTGTGTTTTGACAACCAATTGATCCCCGAAATTACATCATAGGATCCTAAGGGAGCCACATAAAGATTGACTTGTATCTGAAAACTAGGAAGTTCTAACTCACTGCAAGAAAGACATGAGTCTACCCTCTTTTTTGCCCGATTCCCATATTGAATCATCCATGAATTTGCCATGTGTCTTGGTCTAACTGGTAACTTGGAAATGATTTTGGGATCTACAAAGCATTTAGTCGCCCCAGTATCAATTAAAATAGAAACAGGGTGTCCATAGAGCTTATCGAAAAATTGGATGGGCGAGGCTTGATATTTTGCTTGCTTGTTATCTACAACTGCATGAATCTAGCGTTGAGGTGCTCTTTGCTAATTCTTTCCCCTCTGTCCCGTTACCCGTTGAGGGAAAACATTGGCATAATGCTCTCCGCATACAAAGCATCCATCATGAGGGGCTCTCGGTCCTTCTGGCCTATCCTTCCTGTTATTGTTGTTGTAATTAGGCCTTTTATTGTTTCCGTTGTAATTCCCTTCTACTCTACCTTGAGAATTGTTGCCATGCTTCAGGTTTTTGATTTGACGATTGCCGCCTCTTTGCTGGTTATTGTTCTAAAATTTCTTTTTCCCAACCCTAGTGTCTTGGTTCTTACGAAAGTTGGCCATCTGCTGAAGTTTCTGCTCTTGTTTGATGGCTTTCTTGGAAACTTCATCCATAGTCAAAGGATTATGAATGCCTATATCTGCACCTATTTGGGGCCTCAATCCCAAGATGAACTTCCAGATGCGAAAACGTTCATCCATCTGGTACGCTGGAACATACTTGAGTAATTGGGTGAACTTCTCCCAGTACCGAGTCACCATCAAGCTGGCTTGTATCAAGTTCTGAAATTCAGTCATCTTCTTATCAAAGAAGAGCTGAGGTAGCCACTTCTTACTGAAAAGTGTAAGAAAAGTATCCTAGGTGGTCTCTCCAGGCAATGACTTCTTAGTTTTCATGTTATTCCACTAGGTAGCTGGCTCTCTAGTGAGTTGATACACAACCCACATAGCCTTGGTCTCATCAGATAGATTTTTGGAGCTCAAAGTATTTTTCCATCTCAATAATCCATGCTTCCGCTCCGTCTCCGATGGTTTTTCCATCAAATTTGGGTGGAGCAATCTTCTTAAGGTCCTTACCCAATTCTTCTGCAATCCTTCCACAGTCATGCTCTAGGTCCTCATTCCTTGGAATCCTTCCCTCTCAGTTTCCTTCGTCCTGCTCCACTTGGTTTCCTCTGACTTGTTGCTCTAAATCATCCATTCTGTTCCTTGTCTCAATCAAGAGGTTCAAGATCTGATTTTACCTATCAGGTTGATCATTGCCCTGTCCACTGTGCTCATTGTTCCTATCTTGCTCATTGCTCGGTCCACTATTCCTAGTTTGTACCATGGTTACTAATCAAAAATCCTGAAACACAGAGTTACAACTTAGCGTCGTAGACAAAAGGCCCTAGTGTTAAACCTAGAGCTCTGATACTAAATGTAAGGATCGAGATGTGACATCTAGGTGTTGTCTAATTATTTAATTTGCTCTTGTTATAGGAGACTTCTTCTCATCAAATTACAACTAGCCCTGATTGCAAATCTTCGAGCAGAAAATGGTGCATCCAAATGTTTAGATTAGAATTTTGCCCGGAACCACATATTTGCTCAAATTCTATGTAGAAAATTATGACCTTTTCCCTGGAGAACTCATCTTTAAATAATACCAGTCACTGCTTTCCAATCTTTGTGCAGAAAATGGTTTATTTATTTTGAAAGGCTTGGCTTAGAATTTTTCCCAAAGCCACAAAGTTTCTCAATTTCTATACAGAATTCATCTTTAAGGTGCAATTAACCATAATCCTCAAGCATTTGCAATTTTTTATTAATCAGTTGCTCAAAATTAGGCAGTAAACTAGTATTTGGTTATAAGAAACAGTGAGAAATGGTATTGATAAGGAGTGTTACAAAATTGAGCTCATGCATTATATACCAATTATATAGATAGTTAAAGAGAAAAACTACTTTGAAGGCCAACCTGCTAGCAGAGTTTCATATCAATATGATACTGTTGCAGGCAAGCAAAGATCCATGGATGCCACTTATCAAAAATAAAATGTGACATTATGATTTCCTGTTAAGAAATTGTGCATGTAATTTAATGTTTGCTTTCTTAGACAACTCCTTAATTATTTCAGGTTGACTTGATATCAGTAGATTTCAGCCAGAAGCTTGCATATCAGTTGAAAAGTTCACTCATTAGAGCTGCAGTGCAGGTTGGTTAATTTTGGATGCCTAACTTTTTTGGCTGATTCATGAAGTACTTGTTTGTTATGTTAGGGTTACCTTTGAACTAACCAATCTTAGCATGAAATGTTTGCATAATAATAACCAGAAGCGCACAAATAAAAAAGCAGGAAATTAATTTTTTAGTCTTAGTGTAAATTTTGCTTTCTTTTTGCAGCGTGGAGTCTTTTTTGAAGTCATGTATTCGCCTTCCATTTCAAATGTATATGCTAGGAGGGAGATGTTTAAACAAGTTCAAGTAAGTATCTTACTCATTGAGTTTTTCTATGTTGATTTAAAGCTTAATCAGTAAATTAAAGTATAATCACTAAGTTATTTCTCATTGCTTACCTCATTGGAAATACAATATTGATTGAAGATACGTCATGGATAACTGACATGTTGAAGAGACTTTTGTATCCGTATTTTCTGCATTCAATTACAAATTTGGATCAAATTTAGGTGATTGTACTGGATTCATTTGAATGTTTTGTCTATACAGATGGCCAAGCTAGCTGGTAAAACTCTTATTTAGTAGAAGATCTGTAGCAAAAGTAGATGACCTTTAGCAAAGTTTCTTTTCTTATATGTACTTATATTAAGTGTTGATAACTTGATATCACTAGTAATAGTTTACGGCTGAGGATTAGTTCAGTTGTGATATCTTCAAGGCTATGTAAAAGAATCGGCCTTAATAACTTTCAATTCCTAAATACCTAGAAATGGTGGGAAGTAAACAAATCTTGTTCTTATTAAGGCTACAGATAACTGAGATGGCATGAAGAGTCATATCAACAAGTAAATAACAGCATTGTAGTTAGATTACTATGTTCATCTGTTTAAATCTGAAAATTGTTTATATCTGACCTTTGTTGTCATGCAAATACTAGCACTGAATTGCATATCACCCACGGGAGACAAATGCCTCTAATCCTCACTCTTTCAAATTTTAAACTAGCACTAGTCTTTAAATTTGTATCTGAAGAGACGGTTTTAGTAACAGACTACATCTGCTCAACTTTAGGAACTGAACTTGTGTCATCCTTCTCAACTAGTTGGTTCTCTGCAACGGCCATGGAAATTAAATCAACTGAAGCTATTGCTTGACCAACAAAATTAGACATTGGATTGGTCATATTTACTACAAATTCAATAATCCTTTTCACTTCCTTAATAGTTTGTGTTTAATATCCATAGACTCTATTTGGATATACCAGTGTGTCCTGCCTCCAAACCACAATCAGTCTCAGTAGAGTGCTAGACTCCTGGATGATGTTATTTTCAGAGGTTACAACATTAGCGATTTGTATTAAATGTCCTTGAATATTTTTTTTTTGACAGGACTAGAATCTTTACAAGCAAATCAAGCACCTCTTTCTTCTGGGTCAAGCAAAGGACGTGCAGGAAGTTTATTAATTATTATCAAAATTTGTCTCAATTGTTTTTTAAAGACGGTCAATGGCATATAAAGAAACATGTACCTTTGCATGCATACAGTGAAGGAAATAACTAGTATATATATTTTGACAAGTTAACCAATAGGCTTCCACATTTCAAGAGGAAATCTTGACATCTATGTTCGCACTCTTTGCACCTCCACCCATCATTGTTTCTCTAAATTTCTAAACTCTTCAACTTGAATATTTGAAGACCATGGAGGCTTTGAACAAAGGCCATTCACCATACCATAATTCTTTATCAGCCACTTTCCTCTACACTAGAAGCTTTTCAAAAACAGGATGTATCCATTTTTAACCATTTGGAAAAAATAATATCATGGCAAAATTATAGCATAGCAATTGGCATGAAATTTTGAAAAATTACTTTTCATGGCTTGTGGGAAAGCATTTGGAGCATTAAAATTCAAAAGATGGTATTTGATAGCACTAAGTTCTTTCAGGCATATGAGTTCTATTTTCTGTAGATCCTAATCATGTGTTCCATTGTGATTATAACTTGAAGATCGTGCAAGAAAATACTTCTTACCTGGTATTCCATCCAACACTTGTGAAAGGGAACCAATCATGTATCCCAGGTTTTAGTTTCCTCTAATTTATACAAGCCCTACATTCGTTTTATTTCTTAGGGTTAACTACTCTAGGAGACACACCAATTAGGATAGTTAAAAGGACAACTAGAACTGGAGAGGAAAATTTGAAAAAGAAAGTTTTCTTACCTTACATTCAAGGTGCAATGGGATAAACTAGCAAGGGATTTGAGAAAAAAATCATACAAACTTGCTTTAAGTCTTTTAGGACCTTAAAATTTAGAAACAACTTTACAAGAGCAAAAGACTACTGTGAGCCAATACTTAGAAAAGTCTTATATGATATATCTTACACTTATGGTACTCCCTCTGTTGGAAAGACTAGTTCATCCTTCCAAATAATAATAAAGGAACATAGAATGAACATCCAACAATACAAGTTAAAAAAAAAGTGTCTGCCGAACATGAGAAGTGCACCAATCACTCTATCTGTACTAGAGAAGTAAAAGGTCAGAAGAATGAGGGGGTTATAGAAATAAAAATTTGACTGGACAATCAACAAAGATGATCGTTAAAAACCCAGTTAATCTTGGAAGCCCTGAACTTGGTGACTCAACTAGAAACTAAATAATCTAGGTTATTGTTTGCATTAATTAATTAGCTCATTAATTTATTACTTCATCCATATTCAGGCAATTTAAATACGAAGTTGATTCCAGAAGCCTTACACATTGGATAGATAGTTTCAATTTCCATCTTTTTTTTGATCTCCTATCTAACTATATGAGCTTCATCTTCTTGGGATTCACTATGCACATTTTATTGCTTTGTATTGAAGATATTATGTTTACCAAATCAAGGATCTATATCTAAAGGTCCTGGCAAAGCCAAAAATATGCCTCAGTCCATTTTTATACATTCCCTATTTATCCTTAGCCCTTTTTCATTGTACAGTTCTTTTTCCATACCAAATTTGAACTTGTCATATAACAGGAACTAGAACTAAATCTGTATGTGTATCAATTCTAGTAACTAGTTGAACATTACTAGCCACTTATCTTCTGCCACTAAATATGGTTCCTCTTGCACTTGATCTACTATGCTTATAGTTGAAAAACTTGAAATAATACATTTGCACCTTGTTGGGAGTAAATCTGACAAAAAATAAATAAAACTTTCCTTCCCTCATCTTTTTCTTACTGCCTTCTATTTGGTAACTCTAAAATTTAAGTCATCATCTTTTTATTTCTGATAAAATCAAATTATATAATAGAAGAAGGGAAATCCTCAAACATACAACTAGAAGAGGTGACAATTAACAAGATCACAAAAGAGGAAGCTAAGAATCAAGTGGAGGCTAGGTCTAACTAAAATCAAAGCAGAAGAAAAAAACCCAGAGGAACCATAAAATTAGCTTGTCAGATTGCTTATAGAAGTGAAGTCCTATTTGATTTCCTTCAGATCAACTTTGATTTCTTTTTACTTCTATTTTAAATAATTGATGTAGAAGGTCTTGAGGACAAAATTGTGAAGGAGCTCAACAATGTGGCCTATTTGGGGTAAGCAGTCCATAGTATCAGACTCTAGAAGGACATTCGTAGAAATTGTGAGATGCTAGAAATCTTTTCACAGATGTCTTTTTTGATCACATCTTACACGCTGAGAATTTTATGACAAGAGTCCTTACAACCATAAAGTTTCTTAATATGGCTTTCTCCTAGAATGAATACCATCTAGCTGACCCGATAAAAAATATTAATCCAATATCAACTAGTAAACATTGAAACACAAGCAACATAAAATAAATCAACAATATGAAAGAAGATCAAATCACAACAAATTTGAGAGAAGAATTTTGAAATGGGGATTCTATTTGATAGAAGCAAACCCCACTTGTATTAATGAAGATGGGACCTTGAAATTTTACAATGTTACAATTTCTTGCTACAAAAAAAGAGAGTTCCAAAATAACAAGACAACTAAGTACCACACTTGAACAAAGGGAAGAAGAATCTTTATTCTGTAGAGGTGAAAAGAGGAGTGATGCATGCAACTCCAAGCTTCTATAGTTAGCACATTGCATTAATGTGTGCTTATGTTTCAAATTTCTTCTGACAAGAGGTGAACATATGCATCTGCAAAGAAAAGGAATTATATTTTAATATTCCTTGCAAAGAATATAGTGACACCTAAGAAAGGGGTTACACTCCAATATGACTTGTAAGGAATATGGTGACACCTAAGAAAATGAATTACACTCTAAAGAATTTTTAGCTAAAAGACAAATGACGTGTAGGATAATACAAATTAATAAAAATCCTAGCCACCTCACTAAGGACAAAACCTCCTTAAATCTAAGAAAAATCCACACATAAAAGGACAAAAAGGTTGAGTGAGAATAAGTAAATCTATCCTGTCTTTAGGACTTAATAACTAGAACTCTAAAGACCAAGTAAAGATGAATTCTAACACCCCCTTTGATCTTTATTCTAGGAATACAAGGGAGAGAAAATTATTCATTTAGTGCTGAAGAGGTACGGCCAATCACCTATAATTAGTACTGGTACTGCTGTGAAATAAGGCAGTAAATAAAATATATCATATTTCATTCATGTCATACTGCAAATCCTTCAAACCTCAAACACAAAAAAATGTCTTTAACAAAGATTTCACAAATTTCTGAATTCCAATCGTTGAAAACCAAGTACGAAATCTGAGTGATTCCACCCATAAAGGATTTGGGTTTTCTTCCAATCCGTCAAACCCTGAGGGTTTGCGCCCTCAAGCTCCAAACTCTCCAATAACCAATTCAAAATAAAACCCAGCATGAACTGAAAAATCAGCTTCCCAAACCTTTTATTCCTTGCCTGTAACTGCTCTCCTCCTTTCTTGAAATAACATATTTACTTTTTAAATTTCTCCTTATTTCCCCACAAAGTGACTTATTTAAATATTTAACTTTTTCCAACTTAAGTCATTTTTAATAAAATAATTGAAATAATTAATTTAAGTTGCCATTTACTTTATGTTTATTTGACAACTTAACTAATTATTTAATTATTAAATATTTTCCGCACCAAACTGAAACTGTGGAAAATACGAAAACCTGACTGGTAGTGACAATTGAAGGTGCCAAAAATACTCCAAATAACCTCAAACAACTGATAACCCCTCTGCCAATATTGATTGTCGCCAAGAAAACCAATGGCTACAATCATTGCTGACATGATCGAAAATGGGGACATTACAGTAGCACTTGAGTCTACAGCCCTCTCAAATGGTTTAGTTGTATTAAAAGAATAAGTTCTTCTTGCTAGAGATTTTTTATCATCTCTATTAGCTTTAGGCTTATTACCATCATTTTTTATTATTGAAATTACTCTTGATGACTTTCTTTCCATCTTGAATATCACTTAGCTTTTTAAAGTATTTTCAATCATTATGACCATAGTTTGTAGACTCCAACTCAGCAATCCCAAAATTTCCGACTCGCCAAAAACTTGACAACTTAAAAAAATATTTAAATTTCTTAAAAAACACATTTTTTTTTGCAAAATTCAGTTTTAAAATTTATTAGATGAGTCTTGAAAATCACAAGTGTTTTCTATTGGATTGACTCTTAAATACATATGGATTACAAAATTGCATCATCATGTTGAGCAGAACACAATAGCTAGCTTCTAACGGATAACTATTATGAATTTATGATGGTTTTCTTTGAAAATCATCATCATAAATTGCATATCTAGGCAAGTAAAAAGGTATAAGTTTTCACAATTTCTGTTAAATTTAATGATCAGATTTGCAATGCACAGAAAATTAATTCAAAAATCAGACACAATAACACAACAGATACCCTGGGAAAACCCTCCTCTTGAGGGAGAAAAACCCAGCAACAATATATCACTTATATATTATTCAAGAATCAACACTGTCTTGTACAAGAAGGCCGAATTCAAGGCCAAGTAAGAGCACCAACTCTAGATGCAAAGTGCAGATTACAATCTGCTCTCCTTATATATCGAAATCTGCTCTTGGAAAATCTTTGACCTGCTCTTGAAGGAAATTCGCTCTTGAAGGAAATCGCAATCTGCTCTAAGATGAAATTCGCACTTGAATATAGGAATGAATCGAACTTTCTTGATGATCAAATGAGAACAAATGATCTTGTATTTATACATTGCTTGTGAAAGGTTGCACCTCTTCAAGAACAAGGTCAGCCACAAGGAGAATAAATTACAAATTAAATAATTTAATTATCAAGTCGGCCAAGACATGATAAACAATTAAATGAAGTGAAGCGCCTCTTCACATGACAACATATAAATTAAATAGTTGCAAACTATCATTTGATTTGATAGGCTGGAAGGAATCGTACGAAGCTGCTTTTATCATCAACACTCCCTCTCAGCTAGGGAGAGTACTTCCAGCTGTACAAGACGTATCACCTCAACGTGATGTCTACCACATTGGCTACAACCAAATGTGAAAGAAGAATATCACCTCATCGTGATATTAGATATCGCCTCAACACGATATCAACCATAATGGCTACAACCATGCTGTGGTGTGTACAAGTGTTCATCACTTGCATGATGTTGTCAACTCAACTTGACTTTCACCATGGCTCTCCTAGAGGGTGAAACACAAGTACAAGACGTGTCATGGAGTCACACACATGACATCCACCATGACTCTCTCAGAGGGTGGAAACAAGGGCTTTCACCTCAAATCTCAAAGAGAAATGTAGTAACAAGGGCTTGCACCTCAAATCTCTCTCAAAGAGAAATGCATTAACAAGAGATTGCACCTCAAATCTCTCTCAAAGAGAAATGCATTAACAAGGGATTTCACCTTGAACTTCTCTCACAAAGAAGAACTCATTAATCAAGGGATTTCACCTCGAACTTCTCTTGCAGAGAAGAACTCATTAAATAGGCTCACTGATACTGAGACTCTTTCTCAATTAAGGCTGGATTCTCCACCATACCAAGCTTATCTTGAAAGTACACAAACTTGATTCTGGAGAGAGGCTTGGTGAGAATGTCTGCCGTCTGCTCATCAGTGCTGATATACCTCAACTGTATAGCCTTCTGCAGTACCATATCTCTAATATAGTGGTACTTGATCTCAACATGCTTGGTTCTGTCATGGAACACAAGATTGACAGATAGCTTCACGCAACTCTGATTATCACAATGAATGATAGTATTCTCCATTGATTGCCCAAATAATCCTGTAAGGAGCTTACGAAGCTACATTGCTTCCCGAGCTGCCATACAAGCTGCAACATACTTTGCCTCGACTGTACTCAATGCTACAAATGACTGCTTCCTGCTGCACCAAGATATCATAGCAGATCCAACCTAAAGAATATCTCAATCCATATCCAACTATGCCACGCAAGTATCTCGGGATATGCTTTGCTGCAACAAGATTACAATCTTCTTCAGGCTCAGTAGGCTTCCTCTGAATCTTCAAGCACTTGCATCAACCTTTTGACCTCTTTGTCCAAGATTGCCTACAACACTTTGACTTAGATAAATGTTTTCCAGTGCACACCTCTATACTTGTAGAGAGTTCAAGATAGTCCTCCTCGACCTCATCCCAGATCTCACTATTCTGAATAGGTTTGCGGAGCTACCAATGACAAATCCAGATGATAGTCTTGAGCAATTCTGATCTCAGCAGCTGAAGGGATCTTAAAAGGATTTAGCACCTAGCTTTGCACTACAGTAATCTTCACTTCTTCTCAGTGAGTTACAAAACTCCCTCTTGACCCCTACTTCAGAGATTGCAAGGAAGACTTCTGGAAGTGAACTCCCTCTAGCCATCAACTCAGTCCCATGGCTGCAAGATGTGACTTCATTCTTGATCATTTCTTTGGTCGGCATGACTTCCTCATGAGATGCCTCAAGCTTTTCATCACTAAGCAATCTCTCAACACCTTCTGCTCTTAGATCTGTCCTGGAAGCATTTTAGAGAGAGATTACTAATTGTTTATAACTATCCAAAGAAATATCAAGGCTAGAATCATACAAAGTTTACTATCTCAGGTTATAGCATGAATACATAAGAATTTATGAACAATATTGAAACATGAATAAGTAAATCAACCTATAAAAGAAATATATCAAAGAATCATAATGAAGGAATAAAGAAACTTATCTTTATTGAATTTTGATATAACTCTTTCTTCCAACTTTTACTCCTCTCGAGAGTGCTAAACTCAGCACAACAAAAGACAATCTAAACAACTGCAAGTTTCTTGAATGCGTTATGCAGTTAGCAAGTAGAACCAACTCTCTACAAGAGTCAAGGCTCTAACACAGTTCATACATTAGAGAATGATATTGATGTGATCAACCTATCACAATGAAAATGCAATTCTCTTTTTTTTTTTTTCATCTCAAAGTCACACTCAAAGATCTACATAATTAGCATGAAACAACTCACAATGAATAATTTGAAATCTTCAAAGGATCTTTATGCGAGAGAGCACAATTGAAGAGAAATTACAATCTCTCTATACTAATCACACAAGATCCAAATAAATGAAATAACTCAACAAACAAAGAATACTTATCTCTTGATGGATGCAAATACTGGACACAATAAGACACGCTGCTCATGCGCACAAATCAGCACACAACCTTCACGGCTTGAACACAGGCCCATGACTTAGAATAGAAATTCCCTAGAATCCTTCTGAGGGGAGATCTCATCCACATCCGCAAATGAAGCATGCTGATTGGGCTTGGTTGGGCAATCCTTTGCATAGTGACCAAACTTGTCACAACGAAAACATTGGAATTTAGAGAGGTCCCACTTCTTCTTGAATGCGGGAGCACCATCAGCTCCTTTATCTCTATTCCTCTTGAAATATCCTTTCTTTCCATCTTTCCCTTTCTTCTTCGAGGATTGAGCGGAAAGAACATGAATGTCTTCATCTGTAGGGCTTCGACCAATACCTCTTGCAGCCAACCTAGACTCTTCTTGAATGCAATCCGCTCTCAAACGATCAAACTTGGGAAGTTTAGATCTTGCACTGATTCCTTGAATGAAAGACTCCCAAGATGAAGGAAGACCATTGAGGGCAAGCATGGTCAGATCCTTGTCATCAACAAAATGACCAATGGTAGAGAGCTGATCTCTCAATTCGGAAATCTTCATGAAGTAAGCGATGATAGATTCTCCTTCCGCCATCTTCACATGATGGAGTTGTTGCTTCAGTGCAAGTGTATGGCTTGTCTTGTTGATTTCGTACATCTCCTCTAAGGTTTTAAACATCTCCCTTGCCGTCTTCAACTTGGAGACAATAGGAACAATATGATCCTTCACGGAATCAACTAACATCTTCTTCGCCTTAGTATCTTTCTTCTTCCATTTAACTTTCTCTTCCTCATCCGTAGGCTCGGGGACTTTGCTCTCCACGAACTCTGCCAATTCGTCTTCCTCCAAGATGAGCATAATTTTGTATCTCCAAGATGTGAAGTTTGTTTCTCCCTCAAGTCTGTCCTCGATCTTGAGACCGTTCACCATCTTGATGAAGAGATAGAAGTAATCAATGATGAGAAAGAGAATAAGGAGTATCGCTGTAATACAGAATCTGATCAAGATCTTCTTCAAACCCGCTCTGATACCATGTTAAATTTAATGATCAGATTTGCAATGCACAGAAAATTAATTCAAAAATCAGACACAATAACACAACAAATACCCTAGGAAAACCCTCCTCTTGAGGGAGAAAAACCCAACAACAATATATCACTTATATATTATTCAAGAATCAACACTGTCTTGTACAGGAAGGCCGAATTCAAGGTCAAGTAAGAGCATCAGCTCTAGATGCAAAGTACAGATTACAATCTGCTCTCCTTATATATCGAAATCTGCTCTTGGAAAATCTTCGACCTGCTCTTGAAGGAAATTCGCTCTTGAAGGAAATCGCAATCTGCTCTAAGATGAAATTCGCACTTGAATATAGGAATGAATCGAACTTTCTTGATGATCAAATGAGAACAAATGATCTTGTATTTATACATTGCTTGTGAAAGGTCGCACCACTTCAAGAACAAGGTCGGCCACAAGGAGAATAAATTACAAATTAAATAATTTAATTATCAAGTCGGCCAAGACATGAGAAACAATTAAATGAAGTGAAGCGCCTCTTCACATGACAACATATAAATTAAATAGTTGCAAACTATCATTTGATTTGATAGGTTGGAAGGAATCGTACGAAGCTGCTTTTATCATCAACAATTTCCTCCTCCCTATTCTAGTGAAAAATTTGGTGGTGGAGGGTATGGTCCTCACACTTAGTTGTGGCTCTTTGCTTGGCCTATAAGATTGTGCCTAGGCTCCGCATTATTGCTAGATGGCAATGACTCCTCTGCCACATCAATGTCATCCAATGATAATCAAATCTTCCCTACTTCTATTGCAAACACATCTTCCATAGCTTGCCTCTTGAAATCAAAATTTTTATCCTCTATAAACAAGGAGGGCTCATCATCTTGCACGGTCCAGTCACTCCAGAGATCAATCTCATCCAAATCAATAGGTAGATTGATTTGTCCTTGTTGGCGTAACAACTAACACCTCTGGAGTGCAAGTTGGTACGGACAACTATGCACACTACGCAATGAGTGCTCTTGAAATTAGGAGGGGAAGCTCCCTCATTGTGCTGACAAAAGTACTTGAAAAGGGAAAAGTAAACTAAACTATATCCTGTCTTTTTGTCTCAGCTGTAAGAGGCACAAGGTTTAAGGAAAACTCTATACGTTGCAGCTAAGTATTTTTTGGTTTCGCAAGATCTAACTACAACACTCAAAACTAAGTAACTTAACTATCCAATCCCCTCAAGAATTCAGAGCATGAGGAAATGGAGCAGGAATGATTATCTGACGATAAGCCTGGTACGGACTCACAACGTGAAGGCAAGGTGGCACAACTATCTGCTTGTCTGAATAAGCTTATTGGAAACAACAATACACGATAAATTGAGTACAGATTCTCAACTTGAAGGCAAGGTGGCACAACTATCAGCTCAATCTGAATAAGTTTATTATTCACACACATCACACGATAACCAAGAACAAATTCTCAACTTGAAGGCAAGGTGGCACATCTATAAGCTCAATTTGAATGAGTTTATTGAACACATAACATAAAGGATAGCCAACTAGGATAATAAATTGCATATGCAAGACACGCATACAATCTACAATCAAACTAGCCACTATATCTAACTAAAGCAAGAATTCACCATCATAATTGCATGAAACCCAAGTGGCATAACAATTCATCACAATAGTAAATACTCATGAACAAATACAAAACGAGCAATATTACAGGCAAGGTAGGCACAACATATATTTCTCTCTCGTGCAAAAGTTCTTGAACAGATACAATAGTGATACTACAAGCAAGGTGGGCACAACATGTATGCTATCATGCAAAAGTTATGTACAAATGAGTAAAAACTCTTATTTATAGACATCAAAAGGTGTAAGGAACCCTAAAATCACCTTAAGTCAACTACAGTCTTGCAATGCATGCAAGATTTATTGTTAAACCCTAATAAAGTAAACTATATAGTTAACTGGAAAGCTACCATCAGTTAACCGAAAACCCTAATCTATGTGGACCATGTGCAAGCATGCACGTCCTTATTGAAAGCATGTTAACTGGAACACTACCATCAGTTAACGTAAACCCTAAATACAACTCCAAGTAAATAAAGCTGATCTCAGAATAGATATGCATGAGATGAGACAGCGAGTTAACTTGAAAAGATAACACCGAGTTTAACTCCTGTGTGTAATGTCTATTTTGAGAGGTGGGAACCGAATTCTACTGATCATGATCTCGAGCAACCAATCCCTCAACGAGATTGTTAACTGCATCATTGTCTGGAGCTCTGATACTCTATCGAAGAATGCTATGCTTGCGTAGCATGTCCTCACCAGCTGTGATCTGGGACTGAAGTTCACCTCTGCTCCTTGTTGCTTCATCGAACAATGTTGACATGACTGTAAGCTGATTAATCTTACAGCCAATGGTCTCCCCACTGAAAATAGTATGAATGAGTGCTTGGAGCTCTAACTAAACATCCGTAAGCTCAACATATGCACCACCCTCAATCTGATACCGGCACGGTAAGCGAGAAACTAAGGTTCTCACAAACCGGAGTGCACTAGTAATGTGCTCTCTACTCTCTGCCAACTCTGACGTCATAGTCTCTTCTATCTTTGCCTTGAAAACCAACTGTGTTTTCCAAGAGTAGATAGCTTCTTTATCCTCTGCATCTGTGACTGATTCATATGCCATACTCAGGTGAGCAATCGTAATCTCGTCCCAAGGTCTATTAATTGCCATGTCTCGCTCCTCATTTTGGAGACGTAGACGAAGCTCTTGTGCATTGTACCGCAACTGATATAGCTCTGTAAGCATAGAACGGCCTCTAGTGACGAACTCCTCCTCCTATTCCTCCAAACGCTTTCCGTATGCAACTAAATGATTAAGTTGGCCTTGTTCTGCTGGAGGCTCAAGCATCAACGGGAGTGTGGCAGTAACATTTGACCTATGTACAAGGCTAGAAATGTACTAACGAAGTTGTCTGATTTTAGCCTTGAGGGCTGCCTTATCTTCTCCGTCCTTCAACATTCTATCCCTGGCATTGTCTGCAGCACCCTGTAGGAGATCAACCTGAGTCTGGCGTGTGCTACGACCAAGATTGACTGTGATAACCTCGAAGTCCTGAGATTCCAACTCGTCCAAGCTCTTCCCCTGTGGAGGTATAGCAGTCTCGACGACGATCTCCATGTCAGTATTCCTCTCCACGTGAACCATGTTCTTGATCCTCTTGTCTGGCACATCCTGGTAAACCTGATCAAAATCTGAATGATTAAGGACATAGGATGGCTGCCTCCTCTTCCTTCCCAGTTGAGCTTCAATCCAAGACTGGTCTCGACTAATGCTATTGGAAGGATCTGTACTAGCAATAGGAGGTTGTGACAAGAGTAAATATGTAGAAGAACTGCTGTGAGATGGGGAGTCTAAATCCAATTCAATATGAATTGGGACTGGTGACTGCTCCAAAACTGGTATAGGAACTTGAGGCTGAACCTCAAGCACTGGTAGACTCTAAACTGGCTTTGTGATAGGGTCTGTGTGTGTATCAATAGCAAGCACCTTGCCTTTTGAATTGTTTGTTGCTTGACATTTCCTGAGAGGGTTACTCCTCTTCTTCTGTTTAGATTTCGACGGTGAATGTAGCGAAGGATCCACCACTGGTGGCTCTGCTTGAGGCACACTTACCCTCCTGGTCTGCTTGCTGTCGAGGTAAAGTATATTGTTCTGAATAACTCTCCTTGACCTCTCTTTTATTGTTGCGTATTCCTTGGCGTACCAATCAACTGCTAGCAGTGGTTGTGTGTCAACCTGCTCTCTGAAAAATTGAGGACGAATTTCTCCCTCATCATCTGATAAACCTCCCACATCTTTTGACAAGAAAACAGAAATCTGTGAGAGAGAATTGTCCATAGCTACGTCTGCGAACCCCGAAGTCATCCACGCAATTTTCCCAATAGTCTTCCATGGAAGGCTTATGATATGCGCGACCACCGAGGCGAGTTGTGTAATGCCCCAAGGATCATAGGCACGTACCTCAACAAGATACTTGAGATGATACCTCTCGAGCTCCTGTCCTGCAGCTTTGGCATCAACTGCCGTCTTGCACCAATATATTCCAAATTGAAAAGGAAAATTGGCAGCTGGTCTATGCTTGTGACATAAATGACAATGAACATCATGCAACTGCCTCAGGAACTCCATAAAAACCGTTATATCCGAAGGATAACGTGGAAGCATGGCTAGATTTCCTGTAAATCCATATACTCGGATATAAGTGTATGTCGGGAACTGAATAAATAATCCGCCCAACCATCCATCGCTATTCTAGCAACTGCCGAGATACGAATGTGCAACTCCCGGTCCAAGTTTCTCATTGTATAAGTCAGGAAAGCTTCGTGAACACGCTTGAAATGACGTTCAGCCTTAGTGAACTCAAGCTGATCATAATAATGATAGACTTTCTAAACACTAAGAATGCCCATGGTATTTAATCCTCGGAATTGACTTTGATAAGCAATCAAGTACAGGAGATAAGAACACATGTGAAACTCATGAGCAACTAGGAAACCAGTGATCTGCTTGTGGATAATGTCGCTGATGAAGGATGCCCAGTCATAATGCTCCTGCCCAGATATGATGCGGCCAATGATGTAATACATCCAAGGCTGGAAAACATTTGCATGTGAATGACTTGAGACACGATTCAAGAGTGTAATTAGAATCGAGTAATCATCCTTGTACTCACCACGACCCACATTGTTTGGCAATTTGTTCTTCACTTGCTTCAACCATCTTTCTGCCATTTTACTTTGGCACTTGTCCACATCAGCGTTGAATGCATGCTCACACTGCTCCATAGAAATAACCAGACTGTTCGAGTGCTGAGGAATACCAAAACTTCTTTCAATGTCCAAAGGCTTGAGACTGCAAATAACTCGTCCATCTACTGACACTATCTCACGAGTAGCAGAGTTATAATGCTTAATACAAGACATCACGAACTCAATACAATGAATGGAGATAGGTATGGAAGCGGCCTCTAATAACCCGGACTGCTGAATGTTCTGAATAATCGAATCTCTAATTTTGGCCGATTCCAGGATCAGCCTCGCAGCAACCTGGCGGTCTCAAACAATCCCTACGTGCCTGAGTGCATCGACTTGGTCCTATATTCAGCCGAGGTAATCGATTTTGAAAAACTCACCTGTTGACTGTGAACTTGACTATGTTTTGACAAGATTTTTGGAAAGCTAAAAATACCCTGTTGAGGCTAAAAATAGCCTATTGAAAAGTTATTTTCGGCGAAAAATCTGAGATATGGGTTTTTTCCAGAAAAAGATTCTAAGACAACCCAAAACGTTAGAAATGCGAAAATATGACTTCTACTCGACCATGCAAAGAATTTTCAGTTGAGAAAATTAGAAACTCGAGAATTGATGCTCTGGAGTTAAAAATTCCTAAAAATTCAAGCACATGAATTTAATTCGAGGAAGCTATATAGAAATGATCCAGATGATCAGACTTGCCAAAATTTGCCAACTTCAAGAACATGCGAATTGAATTTTGAGAGAAATTTGAGAATTAAAGAGGAGAAAGACGTTTTTCTATGTTCTTCTGTGAAAATTGCCCCCTGTTCTTCAAATTTGCTGATGATTGTGAACTTGAACCTGCAAAAAGAATTGTTTGATGCAATCGCCACTAAAGACTGATGATAAATTCACCCAACCTGTGAGAATTCGCCTCTGCTATGAAGAAATATGAATTTTGCTTAAGCTGGATGAATGTTTATTGATAGGCGCCATGAATAAATAGAGAAAATTCGCACCATAATGCTGACTGCAAGATTTAAAAGCCTCTACAGAAATAGAAAGCTTCTGATTAGACCCCTTCAGTTCGAATTGAGATTGACTTGAAGTCGGGAATAAAAATAATAATAAAAACATTTATCATGCAATTTGAAAATCCAGCACAAAGAGGCGCCAATTTTAGAAAATTGCCCTTTAATGCTCAAATATGCAAAAAAAAATATTTAATATTATTTTAATCAGTTGACAAACCAAGTAAAGCTCTTGGATTCACCTGACGAACTTCACTGATTTCAAAAAGTCCTCATTTGTCCTCATAGGCGTCCATTTGCTCAAGATATTACATTTTTTATTAACTTCCTATTTTGTAGCTAACCACAAAATTACAACTGGCCAACTTCGACACTAATTTCTAGGTGACCAGGTGATGTTGAGACTGAGCAGGTGTTTTCATTACGAAGCCTGCAGAGCAAGGAAGAAATGTCTGCTGGGAGTCATCACTGCAAAATCCATCATTTAACACCTCAAAGAATTAGGCGCCCTTGATTAAATTGATTTTCAGGTGTCAGACTTAGTCATTTCTCCAAACTGCCATTTGACGCTTCAAACAGCTGCTGACGATGAACGATGAACCCTATTGACTGGATGATAGGCTCACTGCATGACTAGAGGTATTCCGCATCCAACGAATATACGCAAGACCCCTGGAAGCTGCATTAGGGACCCCAAAAGTAAGGGCGCCCTGGCCTGAAAAGGCTCAAACACCATTTTGACAAAAGTACAACTCTCAACCAGATGCCCTACTTCGACCTCCAATATCGGGAGCTGTGGTAGCCTGATTCGCGCACCGTCTGTCTCAACGTGTAGCCAGAAGGACCTACGAGAGATGTCTCTAGAGGTGACGAAGCAAGAAAACTGCTTCTGAGACCTTAAAAAGAAGGGCGCCTTTCCCAATATGGAATAGATGACCAGACTTGGCCATTTTCTGAGCTGTCGTCGTTTTTCAGTATTTTGCAAAGACCTCGCACGTACGAGTGTTTTCCAAATCCCGAAGGCTGACGGCTAGGCTCGTTGGATAGCTGGAGTAATTGCGCACAAGTCCTTTGAAGACTTTGAGAGCAAACAACTCCATCTGACAGGCCTAAAGGCTAGGCACCCCTGACCTACAGAGGCTATAGTTAATATTTTATGTTTCTCCACCCTCTGATTTACGTGCCTGGTAAAATCTCTGCCATGATCTTTCAGAATATCGGATTGACAGGCTGGCTAGTGCGTTGCGAAACCAGACTAGAGTAGCATAGATGTCAGGAAGAGCTCATCTGCAAACTCATCCATCTCAGGGGTCATTTTGGAGGGCACCCCTGAGCTACAGGGGCGCAATTTCACCATTTGGGAAATTTCTGTGATATGAACTCTCTTCGTAATCTCATCTTCTGACGTTGACTGCTGGAGCTCATGGACTCAAATGACTGCATTCGATAGCTCGTCGGATAGGTGGACTAGTCGTGAAGAGATCAAATGTATCAACAATCAGAAATACCAAGATCTAACCCCTCTTTAAGAAGTACGCCCTTGAGCTACAGGGGCGCAAAAGTTGAAAAATGACGAGCTTCTGCAATCTGAAACCTCTGGAATCTTCAACTTGTGATGTTAGTTACCAGAGCTACGAGACTCGGATAGCCTCGCAGGATAGCTCATCGGATAACTGGGGTAATTCTGATGAGATTGACCATGTTCATGAGCATATGCCACAAAACCTAGGCCTTCAAAAAGAAGGGCGCCCCTGGGCTACAGGGGCGCGATTTTGCTTTTTCTTGAGAAATCTTCATAAATTGACCACTGAAATCTTCGTCTTGGTCATTGAAATGACCATACAAAGGTATAATTGTCGTCGTGAAATGCTCCTCCATCGTGAAATGCTTCATTTTGAGTCCCTGATTCAGGTTCTAATCCATGGATACTGCCTTTGACTGACACAACACTGACAAAACTCCATGCCTGATATTGCCCAAAAACTGTATTTGACATCATTTTAGCAAGGTTTAGAATCGTTTAAGCAAAATGCCTTGATGAAGCAAAAAATTTGGTTTGGGTACAACATTAGGCTCTGTCTGGTGACCATGTCGGATACCTACGGCATAGGAGAACCCTAGAATCTCAGTGTTATGTAGACCAGTGATTTACAATTGGGCATTGGAGTCGGGACTTTCCCTAATCACCTAAAACATTTGGAGTTTCCTAAAAAAAAACCTAAAAATCACCTAAAACAAGACTACCTAAATCACCTAACACACGACAAAACATCACAGAACGGGGAAACACAATACGACATAACGATAAAGCATAAAAAGTATTTACAAAATATTTACAATATTACTCTTGCCCCAGAGGGTTGAAGAGCTTAACATACTGCCCGCTATAGGGAAGTGGGAAGATCATTCCATCCTGATGTGAGAGAATATATGTGTTCTCTCCTGCGGATTCATGGATCTGGAAAGGCCCTAACCATAAGGAATCAAATTTTCCATGCATTCCTTTTGGCTCATGCCTTTTGTCCCACAAAAGGACTTGATCTCCAACTTTAAAGTCTCTGTGACAAGTCTTCTTATCAAAAATCTTTTTCACTCTTTCCTGGTGCTGAGTGATTTTATCAACAACCTCTGTCCTCTCTTCTTGAAGCTTCATCAGGATCAGCATCCGCTTCTGAATAGGATCATTGAATTCTTCATCCTCCACTGTAGATGCCAGCTGTAAAGCAGACAAGTCCAAAGTAATGGGCAGAATAGCTTCTATACCATACAAAAGTATGAAAGGTGAGGTGCCAATAGCTTTTTTAGGAGTTATACGATCAGCCCAAAGAGCATCATATAACTTGGCATGCCAAGCTTGCCGATTTGACTAAACTAACTTGCATATAATTGTGACAATGTTCTTATTGGATGATTCGGCCTGTCCATTACCCTGAGGGTAATAATCTGACGAATGCGACAACATGATGTTGTGGTCAAAACAAAAACTTAAAATCTCCTCTTACGAGAAGCATGTTGCATTATCAGCCACAATTTTCCGAGGAACTCCGAAGCGAGAAATGATATTTTCCTTTAAAAAGCTGCAAACCACTTCGAACGTAGCTCGTTTAGTAGGAACCGCCTCAACCCATTTCATAAAATAATTTGTTGCTGTAAGGACATAAACATGCCCCTTGCTAGAACTTGGATTGATTGGACCTACAAAATCAATACCCCATTGCTGAAATGGAGCATCAATGATTACTGGCCTGAGTGGGAGAGATGCCAATTTAACTTTACTAGCAAACTGCTAACATAACTGACATTTGTAAACCCATTCATATGCGTTACGGAACATAGTAGGCCAATGGTACTGTGCCCGCAAGATCTTGAATGCAGTGACCCTTGATGAAAAGTGTCCTCCACATGCTTGATTGTGAAACGCATCCAACAACTTCTGCTGCTGGTCTCTACCGACGCATAGAAGAAAAGTTTCGTCAAGGCCACACTTGTACAAAACGTTGTTAACAAGTACAAAATTCTATGCTTTCAATTTCAGTGTTCTTTTCTGCTGTTTGTCCATGTGACATGGACATTCTCCATATGCTAAATAATACCATAGAGGTGTGTACCATTCTTCCGCAGAATCACCTAATAGGACCAAAGGAAGGTCCTCTTCAATTTCTTGCTTTGAACCAATTCCACCATTGCTCTGGAATTTACGATCTCTGTCCTCTGCCAATAACCGACAAAGACCTTGCCCACGAACAAGCTTGGTTGGCTTAATCTCTAAATCATATTCTTGAACTTTCGCGATCCAGTTCCCTCTTTTTGTACCCATCTCCTGTTGGGTAAGCACACTTTTGACTGCTGGATCGGTGACATACACTGTTGTATGAGAATTCAAGAGATAAAATCTGAAATTCTGGACAGCTCTGACGACAGCATAAGCGTTCTTCTCAATCTGGGAATAACGCATCTCAGCATCCTTAAAATTAGCACTCATAAAAGCAATAGGAGATTCTCCCTCCTCGCTGAGCTTCTGTGTCAGAATAACAGACAGTGAGTGTTTTGACGCATAACAGTAAAGGATAAAATCTTTTTGAAAGTCTGGCCGAACTAACACTGGTGCGTTAGCAATAGCTTCCTTGATTTTAGTAAAGGCCTTCTTGCCTTCTTCTGTCCATACAAAAATGGACGTCTTCTTCATCATTGCTGAGATCTCCCTTGTCAGCTCTGAGAAATCAGGTATGAACCTTCAAATAAAGTTAACTTTACTGAAAAAGGAGTGCACCTGCGTTTTGCTTATAGGGAGAGACAAGTTTCTAATTGAATCCACCCGATTCGGATCTATTCTAGTACCTTATTTGGAACTGATATGGCCAAGTAACTTGCCCTCCGTCACTGCAAAGATTGTCTTCTTCGGATTCAAAGATATTTTATGATACCTGCATCTCTCGAATTGTGATGTCCCCATATTAGAGACATAAAAATGCACATAATCTCTTGTTCATGATTAGATCATTTCAGATTTCACATCTTAGGAATAAGTCAATCAGAAGGCATTATCATCTAAACCATAAATTAACATGGTCAATTATGACTTCTTCTCCTAATTGGAATAGAATTTTGCCTTGTCTCCTCTTTCCCAGCCTCATGGGATGGCGATTTACTGTGTTAAGGGGCGCGTGAACGCATCTCAAAGTGGACTCCCTCAAGGTGTTCCACCCATCTTGGGACCCTCCATCAGTGGGCGATTTACCAGCTCTTCACCTCCACAAACACACAGTCTGTTTTGAGTGCTAGCAAGTAAGAGTTGAAGCCTAAATTCTATCCTTCAGGGTAGAGTCATAAAAGCTCCATGAGATACAATAATTGCTCTAAGAAATATTATTGTGGCTTGACAAATAACATACATTGGAAAGTGTCATTTAATCTCTGTGCATTAGCTATCATATTATATTTAACCGAATTCACCCATCATCACAGATTGGAGTGGTTCATTACATTCACTGATATTTAGTCTAACAAGAAATGGGTAAGTTATTACACTTTAACCCATTGTCCCTAATAACTCAAATTCGATTATATCATCCTTAATTCTCTTTAGTCAGTTGAGAGTACTTACCTATGAATACTTACTCTTATTTGGATTTGACCTGTTGAGGCTCTTCTTCACCATTTGAAATGACCCCTTCCAAGCAGAGGTACTTTGACCTGAATCTATCACTCAAGTGTTTCTCGGAAAGACATTAGAAACGTTAAAGATCAGTAAGTTTTAGTGACAACATCTAATAGGGTCGAGACGATATAAATATTCCATTTTCTTGTCAAGGGATTATTTATTTCTAACTTATCACACTTATGATTGGTTCTTCTATATAATTTCACTAACACATTAGGTAGACATCAATGTCTATCAAGATTTCAAAGATGATATTCTACTATACCATTTAACATAATAGAGTCATTATTACTTATTATTGGACAGCTGCAACTATATATTATTTAAATAATTTGTATGGTCCCCTCCCCTACTATGAGGTGTTTATAAGTCTCTATATTTAACCATTACCAAAATATATTTAGCAACATTATAATTATATATAAATATTCAAAACCTCTTATGTCTAATATAGTGGTATTTATCTCAGGTATATACATACATACACACACACACACACACACACACATATATATATATATATCCAACTCCAACCTTTACCATGTTCTCAATCCATTAATATCATTTATTTATTCTTTTATGAATTTCCATCATAAACTGTGGTTGTTTATTTATAATATAATTTACTTACTATATTTATTTACTACATTTTATACTAAATCGGAATGTCATCATACATTGTCTGTATTTATCTTTATTACTTATTTATTATTTATATACTATCTGAAGTATGAATATTTATTTCTTACCTTATTCATTTATCTGCTGATAGCCGTCTTCTCCTCCAGCCACGATCTTGGGTATTAGTGATCAAATGTTTTTGGAATGACTACCAGATTGTGGAAGATACTCCTTTCGTATTTTCCTTTTACTTCCTCCTCATTGTATTCGATGCCTCTTGGAATGAAAACCTCTTACCTTATATAGTTGATCAAGAGTTATGCTGGGACGTGTCTTTTCCCCTCTACTCCTTGGGAATCGATGGCCTTTTTTTTGAATGCGTCCCTTTACTTTTGATGATTGCTGGTCTTTAGGGGTCCGATAGTTTTGGTTATTAATTAATTATATTTTCAGAGTTTTATAATCAATATTTTAATTGTAATATTATTGTTTTAATAACATGCTCATAACCATAATAATGGCTATAATTCTAATTTTAACATTGTTTCTGATAATTATCATTATAATTGAAATTCAGATTATATTTACTGATATTTACATTCGTTGTTTGATTATTTAGATTTCCTTAGGAATATTGTATTATATTTAATATCATTTTATGTTTATATTAATTTTATATACTTTAATATCTATTATATCATAATAACTTTTATGACTTTACTTATTATATTCATTGATAATTATTTAAATAGTTAGTGTGTTCTAATATGTATTTTGTTTATCTTGCTTCGATGTTCTATTCTGGATGCTACCATTTCGGGGGACATGACATGAACACTTCCACAAGATGTGAAAAGTGATCACTTCGTTTATTTGAAAAAACGGTTAAGTCATCAAGATAGACGACTATGATCTTATTCCTAAGATCCCCAAATGCTAAATCCATGGCTCTTTGAAAAGTAGCACCGGCGTTGATAAGGCCGAAATGCATCCTTTCATAAGCAAACGTTCCCCACAGCACGGTGAAAGCTGTCTTGATCTGATCCTCTTCAGCCACTGCAATCTGATTATAGCCAAAAAAACCATCAAGAACTGATAGCATCTCTAATCCGGTAACTATCTACAAAGTGTGCTCCATGATAGGTAAGGGATAGTTGTCCTTTAAGGACGATTGATTCAAGTTCCTGAAATCAACGCAAATGCTGATTTCTCCGTTTTTCTTGCGCACAGGAACAATGTTCGACACCCAGGTGGAGTGATGAATAGTAAATATTATCGAGTCCACCATTTTCTAAATTTCTGCGTAGATAGTACTCTGAATTCGCGGATTATAATGTCTTTGTTTTTGCCTGAAAGGCTTGACATCAGACTTCAGCGGAATTGTATGAGACAATTCTATGGGTGTGAAGATCTTTAAATCTTCGTATGACCAGGCGAAAACATCCTTGTACTGCTTGAACAAGGCGATAAACCTCTCAGTCTCCTTAGGAGTACAACACTTGCCCAAATTTACAAGCCGAGGCTTGTCTTTAGTACCTATGTTGACTTGATTATATACTGATGAAGTATTCACCCCTAACCTTTTCTGATCTTGGATGTAGCGATCATGCCTGTCAAAAATATCCTCTAAGGATACAAAACCTTTGGGAATCTGATTTCCCTTCAATTGTATGATTCTAGATTCTGTAACCTCAGAGTCTTCAACAATTGACTCTCTGAAAGGAGTTGAACTTCCTTCAAAGAACAATTCTTTGTAATTGTCTCCCATGACGAGAAATTCTTCAATATCCTCATCGTCACTGAAGACTTGCCAGTTGTCTGAATTATCAGGAACAACTGGTCTGTAGATTAGCTCAATAGCAAAAGAATTCTAACGAAAGTCAGAGTTGGGCATAAAAAGAGCGGCTGAAACTGCAAGTGCGTCAGCTTTGCTATTGTTCATTCTCGAAATATATTTGATGTTAAATGCATCAAACCAGTTGATTGCATTCCACACCCTTTGCCTGTAGTTTTGGAGACAATTCTTTCTTACATGAAATTGCTCTTTGACCTGCTTAACGATCAACTCTACATCTCCTTCAACTTGAAGCAGCTTGATCCCCATATCCTTTGCGCTTTTGAGACCTAATAAAAGTGCCTCATATTCAACAGTATTATTAGTGCAATTGAATTGCAACCTATATGCAAAAGGATATAGACGACCTTCAGAGAGAGATAATCACTACTCCCGCTCTTGAGCCTGAAGTCGAACAACTGCCATCAAACTGCATCGTCCACATTTTCAATTCTTCATTTGATAATTCTGTGGTAAGTGCAAAATTTTGACAATCTTTAGTCACTTCTGACACCATAGCATATGTGCCCAGACCCGTGTCTTGATTCAACACTTGAGCATGTGGGTCCTGGGACTTCACCATCGTGAATTTTGATTTTGTTTTAGGTTCCAACTTAAAAGTGCCCTTCTTCAATGGAATTGTTGCAAATGACCAATCCATCTGAATTTCTCCTCCGAGATCTTTGTAGAAACTTCTACTAAGTAACATCCCGTAGCTGGTAGGAATATCAACCACCAAGATGGTCATCATGATTTTTTTTCTCTAGACACGACGCTAGCCTTACTTGCACATCTTTGAGTTGACTGACTAACGGCACCAGCTTGGATTCAAGTGAGTAACACTTTTCCTGAGTAGGGGTGCATGAAAGTCCCAACGTGTTCATAATTTGTAAAGGCATAACGTTGTCAGAAGCTCCGCTGTCAATTATACAATTGCTTAGCTTGAAACCTCCTATATATAGAGATATATAGAATGGCTTAGGCTTCTCTTCTACAGGAATGGAGGATTGTAGCAATGTTGGCTGAACGACAGTCTTCTTTTTAAGAACTTTCAAGATTCTATCCAACTGCTCTGGATGATCTTGTAAATACTCCAGTTGAGAGATCTATACCTTTGTCTTCATCATAGAAGACACGATGTCAAAACTTGCTGAAGACATATCTAAAGCAGTTGGCAAGATGTTTTCTTGTGAAGGTTTAAGATTAGAAGTAGAAGCTACTTCCTTTGCTTTTGTATTCAAATTCCGCTTCTCCTCTTCCTCCTTTTGTGCCTTAAAATGCTAAGCACGTGTGAACACAGGTGAGGTGATATTCTCATGATTCACTACGAGAGAAAAATGGCGGGATTCTTCTTCTTCTTGATCTATGGGTTCTCGATCAAAGTATCCTATTGCAGAGTCGCCATCAAACTCGTCTGTTTGTGAAGAGACGACGTTTGAACTGGAAGGTATGAAACCTGAACTGGCAGCAGAATCGGCAAATCCCATGAGCTGATTCATTCTCTAATTTTCCGGACAAGTAGCACCGGTATGCTTAACTGAGTCATGGAACGTGCAAAAGATTGTAGCCTTTTCAACTTCATTATTTTGTCTCAGTTGTCCTTGTGGAAACTTTGACTTGAAATTATTGTACAGTTGAAAATTGTTTCTCCTCGGTTGGTATTGTTGTTGTGGTTGAAAAGGTGGTGTGGGCAAGGCTGGTTGCCCTTGCGGAGGTGACTGTTTCTTCAGTATTGTCACCTCGTTTGCTACCTTTTGTAGCAACGGATCAGCCGACGCTTGCACGAGTGGCTTGATCGAATCATCTTTCATCTTTCCCGTTGTAATCATGTTATCTTCAAGCTTAATTGCTTCTTCCTGAAGGTGTTGTAGATCATCTTCTTCGCTTATCTTCAGGAAAAAGGCAATTTTTGATGGCAGCATGTTGATGAAAGAACTCATCAAAATTTCATTAGACGGATTCAAGGTATGAGAAAGACGTGTAACAAGGTGATTAAACCTTGCCACAAATTCCCTCATTGGTTCATGCTTTTCCATGTTTGAATTTGAGAGTTGTGCAAATAGTCTATGACTATCCTCGGTAGGCTTGAATCTTGCCAAGAACTTCTTGCTCATGACGACCCAACTGGTGATAATTCCTGGCTCAAGATTATTGAACTAGTCTGTTGCGTTGTTCTCAAGAGTCTCCACAAAAAGACGTACAACAATGTCTTCATGCACAACATGCAAAATGGAACAAGCCGCCGTGAATGTTGATAGATGTTCATTTGGATGTTTGGAACCATCGCCATGAAATCTCGGGAAAAACTTGTGTGAACCCTTGGGTAGTTCATGATGTCTTGCTAAAGCCAACGGTCCAATATTGTCACCCCAAGGCAAGGGGGTTGGACGTCTTGCGTTTCTTCCGTTGTGATTATCATTATTACAATCACCCATTTCTGCAATTGGAATGGGAATCTCTTCTTCGAAAATCTCTGATTTAGTGAACTGTTCAGGAGCCTCTTGGAAAACAGGATTTGGCTGGATGGGAGGATTACCTCTCCTTCTTCTAGTATAGACTCGGTACACCAGGATGCTTAATTCCACGCAGGAGGTGGCAAAACTGGTCTACCTACTGCAAGATCTACTTTCTCTTCTTCATCCAGAGTTGTAGCCGCGTTTCTCCACTGAGTGGTAGATGTATGATTTTTAAAAATAAAAGTGCGAAAGCTACTGATGATAATTGATTGTTCTACTTCGATGAAAACTAAATTCGGCTGTATAACAGGTGGATTTAGTGCTGGTTGTTGTACTGGAGCAGTAGGGCGCCAAATAGTCAGAACCGTGCAAGGCCAAGCCTTGGGAAGTTTTCGATGCCTCGTGCTCCACGGTGGGCGCCAGAAAACTGTTGGCGTAACAACTAACACCTTTGGATTGCAAGTTGGTACGGACAACTATGCACACTATGCAATGAGTGCTCTTCAAATTAGGAGGGGAAGCTCCCTCGTTGTACTGACAAAATTACTTGAAAAGGGAAAAGTAAACTAAACTATATCTTGTCTTTTTGTCTTAGCTGTAAGACGCACAAGGTTTAAGGAAAACTCTATACGTTGCAGCTAAGTATTTTCTGGTTTCACAAGACTTAACTACAACACTCAAAACTAAGTAACTTAACTATCAAATCCCCTCAAGAATTCAGAGCATGAGGAAACAGAGCGGGAATGATTATCTGACGATAAGCCTGGTACAGACTCACAACGTGAAGGCAAGGTGGCACAACTATCTGCTTGTCTGAATAAGCTTATTGGAAACAACAATACACGATAAACTGAGTATAGATTCTCAACTTGAAGGCAAGGTGGTACAACTATCAGCTCAATCTGAATAAGTTTATTATTCACACACATCACACGATAACCAAGAACAGATTCTCAACTTGAAGGCAAGGTGGCACATCTATCAGCTCAATCTGAACGAGTTTATTGAACACATAACATAAATGATAGCCAACTAGGATAATAAATTGCATAGGCGAGACAGACATACAATCTACGATCAAACTAGCCACTATATCTAACTAAAGCAAGAATTCACCATCATAATTGCATGAAACCCAAGTGGGATAACAATTCATCACAATAGTGAATACTCATAACAGATACAAAATGAGCAATATTATAGGCAAGGTAGGCACAACATATATTTCTCTCTCGTGCAAAAGTTCTTGAACAGATACAATAATACCGATACTATAGGCAAGGTGGGCACAACATGTATGCTATCACGCAAAAGTTATGTACAAATGAGCAAAAACTCTTATTTATAGACATCAAAAGGTGTAGGGAACCCTAAAATCACCTTGAGTCAACTACAGTCTTGCAATGCATGCAAGATTTATTGCTAAACCCTAATAAAGTAAACTATACAGTTAATTGGAAAGCTACCATCAGTTAACCGAAAACCCTAATCTATGTGGACCATGTGCAAGCATGCACGTCCTTATTGAAAGCAAGTTAACTGGAACACTACCATCAGTTAACGTAAACCCTAAATACAACTCCAAGTAAATAAAGCTGATCTCAAAATAGATATGCATGAGATGAGACGATGAGTTAACTTGAAAAGATAACACCAAGTTTAACTTCTGTGTGGAATGTCTATTTTGAGAGGTGGGAACTGAATTCTATTGATTGTGATCTCGAGCAACCAATCCCTCAACAAGATTGTTAACTGCATCACTGTCTGGAGCTCTGATACTCTGTCGAAGAATGCTATGCCTGCGTAGCATGTCATCACCAGTTGTGATCTGGGACTGAAGTTCACCTCTGCTCCTTGTTGCTTCATCGAACAACGCTGACATGATTGTAAGCTGATTAATCTTACAGCCAATGGTCTCCCCACTGAAAATAGTATGAATGAGTGCTTGGAGCTCTGATTGAACATCAGTAAGCTCAACATATGCACCACCCTCAATCTGATACTGGCACGGTAAGCGAGAAACTAAGGTTCTCACAAACCGGAGTGCACTAGTAACGTGCTCTCTACTCTCAGCCAACTCTGACGTCATAGTCTCTTCTATCTTTTCCTTGAAAACCAATTGTGTTTTCCAATAGTAGATAGCTTCTTTATCCTCTGCATCTGTGACTGATTCATATGGCATACTCAGGTGAGCAATCATAATCTCGTCCCGAGGTCTATTAATCGCCATGTCTCGCTCCTCATCATGGAGACACAAACGAAGCTCTCATGCATTGTACCGCAACTAATATAGCTTTGTAAGCATAAAACGACCTCTAGTGACGAACTCCTCCTCCCATTCCTCCAAACGCTTGTCGTATGCAACTAAATGATTAAGTTGGCCTTTTTCTGCTAGAGGCTCAAGCATCAGCGGGAGTGTGGCAGGAACATCTGACCTGTGTACAAGGCTAGAAATGTACTGACGAAGTTGTCTGATTTCAGCCTTGAGGGCTGCCTTATCTTCTCCGTCTTTCAACATTCTATCCCTGGCACTGTTTGTAGCAACCTGTAGGAGATCAACCTGAGTCTGGCGTGTGCTAAGACCAAGGTTGACTGTGATAACCTCGAAGTCCTGAGATTCCAACTCGTCCAAGCTCTTCCCTTGTGGAGGTATAGCAGTCTCGACGATGATCTCCATGTTAGTATTCCTCTCCACGTGAACCATGTTCTTGATCCTCTTGTCTGGCACATCTTGGTAAACCTGATCAAAATCTGAATGATTAAGGACATAGGATGGCTGCCTCCTCTTCCTTCCCAGTTGAGCTTCAATCCAAGACTGGTCTCGGCTAATGCTACTGGAAGGATTTGTACTAGCAATAGGAGGTTGTGACGAGAGTGAATATGTAGAAGAATTGCTGCGAGATGGGGAGTCTAAATCCAATTCAATCTGAATTGGGACTGGTGACTGCTCCGGAACTGGTATAGGAACTTGAGGTTGAACCTCAGGCACTGGCGAACTCTTAACTGACTCTGTGACAGGCTGTCTGACAGGGTCCGTGTGTGTATCAATAGCAAGCACCTTTCCTTTTGAATTGTTTGGCGCTTGACCTTTTCTGGGAGGGTTGCTCCTCTTCTTCTGTTTAGGTTTCAACGAGGAAGGTAGCTAAGGATCCACCACTGGTGGCTCTACTGTAGGCACACTTACCCTCCTGGTCTTCTTACTGTCGAGATAAAGTATACTGTTATGAAGAAATCTACTTGACCTCACCTTTATTGTTGCGTATTCCTTGGCGTACCAATCAACTGCTGGCAGTGGCTGTGTGTCAACCTGCTCTCTGAAAAACTGAGGAAGAACTTCTCCCTCATCATCTGATAAACCTCCCACATCTTTTGACAAGAAAACAAAAATTTGTGAGAGAGACAAGCGGCCATAGCTACGTCTGCGAACTTTGAAGTCATCCTCGCAATTTGCCCAATAGTCTTCCATGGAAGGCTTATGATATGCACGACCACCAAGGTGAGCTGTGTGTTAACTCTATAAAACGCAGGCGAAATACTTCAAGAGGTTGCCAATCTCTTGATACATTTCAGGGTAACAGACAAGGCCAAAAGATTTAGACCTTCTACTCTTCAGGTGCTGCCATACCTAGGCGGGTGTACCTACAATAATGAAGCAAACTTGACCAATGTTTATTTCCTAAAACAATTTACCCACATTGGCAAATAGGAGTGGATCAATGAGTTTAAATTTGTTATAAATTGTATAAGCAATATCAAGGCAAAAATCAAATATGTTCATATGTAAAAATGAATGGAATTAATTAGTGAAATAACATAGACTACTGCCTTATTGGGTATACATAGTCAAATGAAAATCTGAAATGAGTAACTTCTCTCTGGCATAAATTCAAATTGTTTGGCATATAGGTTTTAAGTTTATAACTAGTATAAACATGCAGGAATATGACTACTGAGTTCTTCTTAATGATCCAAATGAGATTCCCTAATTACTATGATTGTTTTAAAGGATTTAATCTTTCCTTGAAAGACCCAATTAATCCAACCATACAGTTACAACAAATGTGCATTGATAAACTGAAAAATATCCTCGATATTATTAGTTTAAACAATTAGAAAATATCAACCTTGGAGACAACTTCAGCAATACTTTTAATTATCACAACAAACAACTAAAACTAGAAAAATGCCACCAAATAAGATGAATTCAATTGAAATCTCCATCGTTTTTTACATGCATCATAGTCTCAAAATTCAACATTATGATCTACTGTGTCTTCCTTTTCTCTCTCCCCCTTTTGCTGTCAAAAATGGGTTTTATATATCGGCCACATGAACAGTTGCGTCCATTCGCATTCACATCCAGGCGGTTATTTCATTCATGCCCTTTTCAAACATTCACCAGACATCTGCTATGATTTCCTGCAGTCACACTGACACTCCGAGTCTCTCCGACAGTCAATATTTTACATATCGCTATGAAGTCACGCAGTCTAATCGATACTTTGAGTCTCATTGATGCCCTACAGTACCTTTACTTCTATCGCCAAGTTATCTTGTAGTCCCACCGATGTTCCGATTCTCCCCGACTACCATAGATTTTATATCGCTTTGATATCATGCAGTTTCATCGATGTGTTAAGTCTCACCGATAGCTATCCATTCAATCATGAGTGTATCGCTGTGACATTGAAGGTCAGGCGGATGTTCCTTCGCTTACATTGTGTTCTGCCGAGACTTATCCTTCATCAACTCTGATTGCCGCGACACAGTGGTTTTCCTGCCGATGGAACTTCATTTGGCATAACTCCCTTAGCTTTCATCGATGAAGCAAGTCTCACTGATGAATACTCCCTCCAAACATTTCGCTAAGGCTATACAATCCTGTTGCTGTGATATAGGGGGTCGGCAAGACTCCCTAACATCATCCCGATGACACCAACGAAACCCACCTTTGCCTTGTTGACAAGACCAAATGAATGCTCTGGGACATCACATCGACGGCTTAAGTCTGGGCGACGGTTCTTTGTTTCATCAGTAAGACACATATATGCTTGCTGTGACTCATTCCGATGAAGATTTTCTCACCGATATGTCCCTATGTCTTCAATCGGTGAGACACAAATGTGATTGCTATGACTTATTCCGATGACCACTGTTTTGCCGATAGGACCCCTGCGTCGTTGAGACTACAAAGTGCATCATGCGGATGTGTATTACCAAATGAAATAACATCGGTAAGACTCTCCCGTTGTCTTGCTGATAGACTGCAAAAGACACATGTTAGTATAAAATGCTTCTTGGATCGGTGAAACCTGCATCATGTTATGCCGATATGGTTTACACATTGAAATACTCAAAGACAGGTGAATTCTATGGGACCAAATGATAAAATATGGGTAAATTTGTTATGCAAAGCGGATTCATGTGCATATGGTAAGGACATTTTTGGGAACTAACGGGTATGTGTGGCCATGAAATTCTCAAAATTTTGCAGTTCTAACACTGTGTGATGACCCCAAGGATCATAGGCACGTACCTCAACAAGATGCTTGAGATGATACCTCTCGAGCTTTTGTCTTGCAGCTTTGGCATCAACTACTGTCTTGCACCAATATATTCCAAACTAAAAAGGAAAATTGGCAGCTGGTCTATGCTTGCGACGTAAATGACGATGAACATCATGCAACTGCCTTAGGAACTCCATAAAAACCGTTCAATCTGAAGGATAACGTGGAAGCATGGCTGGATTTCTTGTAAATCCATATACTCGGATATAAGTGTATGTTGGGAATTCAATAAACCAATCCGCCCAACCATCCATCGCTGTTCTAGCAATTGCCGAGATACAAATGTGCAACTCCCAGTCCAAGTTTCTCACTGTATAAGTCAGGAAAGCCTCGTGAACATGCTTGAAATGATGTTCAGCCTTAGTGAATTCAAGCTGATTGTAATAATGATAGACTTTCTGAACACTGAGAATGCCCACGGTGTTTAATCCTCGGAACTGACCTTGATAAGCAATCAAGTACACGAGATAAGAACACATGTGAAACTCATGAGCAACTAGGAAACCGGTGATCTGCTTGTGGATAATGTTGCTGATGAAGGATGCCCAGTCATAATGCTCTTGCCCAAGTATGATGCGACCAATGATGTAATACATCCAAGGCTGGAAAACATTTGCATGTGAATGACCTGAGACACGATTCAAGAGTGTAATTAGAATCGAGTACTCATCCTTGTACTCACCACGACCCACATTGTTTGGCAATTTGTTCTTCGCTTGTTTGGACCATCTTTCTGCCATTTTACTTTGGCACTTGTCCACATTAGCGTTGAATGCATGCTCGCACTGCTCCATAGAAATAACCGGACTGTTCAGGTGTTGAGGAATACCAAAACTTCTTTCAATGTCCAAAGGCTTGAGACTGCAAATAACTCGTCCATCTACTGACACTATCTCACGAGTAGGAGAGTTATAATGCTTAATACAAGACATCACGAACTCAATACAATGAATGGAGATAGGTATGGAAGTGGCCTCTAATAACCCGGATTGCTGAATGTTCTGAATAATTGAATCTCTGATTTTGATTGGATCTAGGACTGCCTCTGGCAGCACCTTATGGAGATTAGTCTCAATTGTCCTGATGAAGTCGTGAGTAAGGATTGATTTGGTCCTGTATTCGAGTTGAGTGTACTACATTTTGAAAAACTCGGCTGTTGACTGTGAACTCAACTATGTTCTGACAAGATTTCTGGAAAGCTAAAAATAGCCTATTGAAGAGTTATTTTCGGCAAAAATTATGAGATATGGGTTTTGTCCAGAAAAAGATTCTAAGACAACCCAGAACGTCATAAATGCGAAAATATGACTTCTACTCGACCATGCAAAGAATTTTCAGTTGAGAAAATTAGAAACTCAAGAACTGATGCTCTGAAGTTAAAAATTCCTAAAAATTCAAGCACATGAATTTAATTCGAGGAAGCTATATAGAAATGATCCAGATGATCAGACTTGCCAAAATTTTCCAACTTTAGGGACATGCGAATTGAATTTTGAGAGAAATTTGAGAATCAAAGAGGAGAAAGACGTTTTTCTATGTTCTTTTGTGAAAATTGCCCCTTGTTCTTCAAATTTGCTGATGATTGTGAACTTGAACTTGCAAAAAGAATTGTTTGAGGCAATTGCCACTAAAGACTGTTGATAAATTCACCCAACCTGTGAGAATTCGCCTCTGCTCTGAAGAAATATGAATTTTGCTTAAGCTGGATGAATGTTTATTGATAGGCGCCATGAATAAATAGAGAAAATTTGCACCATAATGCTGACTGCAAGATTTAAAAACCTCTATAGAAATAGAAAGCTTCTGATTAGACCCCTTCAGTTCGAACTGAGATTGACTTGAAGTCTGGAATAAAAATAATAATAAAAACATTTATCATGCAATTTGAAAATCTAGCACAAAGAGGCGCCAATTTTAGAAAATTGCCCTTTAATGCTCAAATATGCAAAAATAAATATTTAATATTATTTTAATCAATTGACAAACCAAGTAAAGCTCTTGGATTCACCCGACGAACTTCACTGATTTCAAAAAGTCCTCATTTGTCCTCATAGGCGTCCATTTGCTCAAGATATTACATTTTTTATTAACTTCCTATTTTGTTGCTGACCACAAAATTACAACTGGCCAACTTCAACACTAATTTCCAGGTGACCAGGTGATGTTGAGATTGAGCAGGTGTATTCATTACGAAGCCTGCAGAGCAAGGAAGAAATGTCTGTTGGGAGTCATCACTGTCAAATCCATCATTTAACACCTCAAAGAATTAGGCACCCTTGATTAAATTGATTTTCAGGCTCAAACACCAAATGCCCTCCTTCGACCTTTGATATTGGGAGCTGTGGTAGCCTGATTCGTGCACCGTCTGTCTCAACGTGTAGCCAGAAGGACCTATGAGAGATGTCTCTAGAGGTGACGAAGCAAAAAAACTGCTTTTGAGACCTTAAAAAGAAGGGCGCCTTTCCCAAGATGGAATAGATGACCAGACTTGGCCATTTTCTGCTGTCTTAGTTTTTCAGTATTTTGCAAAGACCTCACACGTATGAGCGTTTGCCAAATCCCAGAGGCTGACGGCTAGGCTCATTGGATAGCTGGAGTAATTGCGCACAAGTCCTGTGAAGACTTCGAGAGCAAACAACTCCATCTGACAGGCCTAAAGGCTAGGCGCCCCTGACCTACAGAGGCTATAGTGAATATTTCATGTTTCTCCACCCTTTGATTTACGTGCCTGGTAAAATCTCTGCCACGATTTTTCAGAATATCGGATTGACAGGCTGGCTGGTGTGTTGCGAAACCGGACTAGAGTAGCATAGATGTTAGGAAGAGCTCATATGCAAACTCATCCATCTCGGGGGTCATTTTGGAGGGCGCACCTGAGCTACAGGGGCACGATTTCACCATTTGGGAAATTTCTGTGATATGAAGTCTCTTCGTAATCTCATCTTCTGATGTTGACTGCTAGAGCTCATGGACTCAGATGACTGCATTCGATATCTCGTCGGATAGGTGGACTAGTCGTGAAGAGATCAAATGTATCAACAATCAGAAATACCAAGATCTAACCCCTCTTTAAGAAGTGCGCCCTTGAGGTACAAGGGTGCAAAAGTTGAAAAATGACAAGCTTCTGCAATATGTAACCTCTGGAATCTTCAACTTCTGATGTCAGTTACCAGAGCTACAAGACTCAGATAGCCTTGCAAGATAGCTCATCGGATAATTGGGGTAATTCTGATGAGATTGACTGTGTTCATGAGCGTATGCCACAAAACCTGGGCCTTCAAAAAGAAGGGCCCCCCTGGGCTACAGGGGCGCAATTTTGCTTTTTCCTGAGAAATCTTCATAAATTGACCACTAAAATCTTCGTCTTGGTCATTCAAATGACCATACAAAGGTATAATTGTCGTCGTGAAATGCGCCTCCATCATGAAATGCTTTGTTCTGAGTCCTCGATTTAGGTTCTAATCCATAGATATTGCCTTTGACTGACACAACACTGACAAAACTCCATGCCTGATATTGCCCAAAAATTGTATTTGACATCATTTTAGCAAGGTTTAGACTCTTTTAAGCAAAATGCCTTGATGAAGCAAAAAATTGGGTTTGGGGACAACAGTCCTCCACCTTTCTTGTGCAAAGCCAAAGGTTTTATTGCACAAAAACTAGGTCATTTAGGCATTGTTGAGTCAATTTATTATGCTTTTTTGTGTGAATGGCGTTTAACAAACTCTAGTTGCACTCACAGCCAAAAGCACTACAAGGTTGAAACATATTTGAGAGGACTAGTTTTTGGAGATTTGGAGTATTTCCACCCAATTCCCCCACCAAGAAACTACAAATAAGATATTCGACAGTTTATAAATAAACAATATTCTAATAATAATTGCAATTTGTAACTTGTAAGATATAAGACCGCTTTTTCTTACTTGGTCTTTTAGTGGATCTTCCTCATATAACTAATGGTGAAGAAAGAGCTTCCCTCGAGCTTGTTTATGATTATGCAAATTTGAAATGATGAGGTCTCTTACCTCAACCTTGGGTATCATCCTCTCAATGCATGTGGAGAGATCTCCATAACCTCCCTAGTAGCATTCGTTAAGCTACCAGAGAAGAAAAACTTGGGGCTGAGGTAATAACTCGTTGCATGAATAGGTTGGTGGAGTTGATTGTTCCACCTCTGATCAAAGATCTCCCATATAGGGGAAAATTTAATTGCATCGCCCCTGCAATAGTTTTGGATGGCCTCTTTGGCCTTATCAATGGCCTTGTAAATATATTCCATTGAGTTTTGCTCCCCATCCATGAAGTGCAAAACCCTCACCATACCTATGAAGTACAAAGTACAAACAAACTAAACTTACAACTTACAATGAAACTAATAATAAACGATTAAAATTGAAATTTAAATTGAAGTTTGAAGTTATTGTTACTAATTTTTAGCTACCAGCTAAATTAGTAAAGTTTTATTAAACAATTATTAAATTGGGATGGGAAAACTTTTTGACATTTGAGCAAATTAGATAAGAAAATCAGACATTTAAAGATTTATTAGGTACAGGTACATGTTTCATGGCTAGTTCATTATGTTCAACATGTTAGCATGTGGTGTAAAATGGGCTCCCACAAGGGTTGAGCCGAGCATGCTACCCTGTTAGATTCAAAAGATGCAACAAATAGTGGTTGTGTGTTTCAATCATATCTCAAAAACTACGATCTGGGTTTTTGTGATTTTTGGATATAATTTATAAAACAATGAGGCGAAAAAACCTTTTAAATTTCTTATTGACCCAGTTCGTATTTTTTGAGAAATTTTCACCACTTCTAAAGAAAAAGAGAAACCCACCTTTTTAGGAGGATTGTAAGGCTCAAAGGGCAGTTCTACATTAGTTTTGAGGTCCCACATGGGTTGACCATCACTCAAGGGGAGTTTTGAATACCTAATCACTTAGTTTGCTCCAATTTTGAGGCTTTTTTTTGCATGCTTTTCAAACATGCATGGCCAAAGATGATTCATCATGCATATTGGTGGAGTTGAGAGTTAAGTCTCAATATTATGATTTAATTTTAAAGTGAAAAACATTTAGCTTGTATTTTTTGCATGATTTTAAATAAGACAAAATATGTAATTAAATATTAATAGTAATATTTTATTACCTTAATATTTACCATGCAATGTAAAAAAAAAAAAAGAGCTCACATAATAAATATTAAAATAATCATATTGATTATCTTTAATATTTAATCGAATAGTCATTTTTTCCCAAAATCATGCAAAGACAAAATGGAGCAAATGGTGAGACATAACTATAGTTTCACACTAGCGTTGCAGTTTAGATATTTTGACTTCAGTTATCTCCTCTTGGCTTTTTGAAGCCCTTTATTGTATATAGGAAAAAGACTTAAGTCTTTTTTCCTTAGTTTTTGATGATTTTTCCTTTGCATTTCTGCAAAGAAGAGATTGATTTTGTAACTCATTTTTTTCACAGTATTTTATACAACTTTATAGGTTACTTAGTATTGTTGTTTGCAGAAGTTCCTTCAAAATACTCATTTGAATTCAGTGTTCGCCTCTTCAATTTCTGGTGTTTTGTTTCTTCTAAATGATTTAATGCAAATTTATTATGTTTTAAATCTGAAACCTTTAAATTTTTGTCTCATTTCCTGGATGCATGTACACAAAAGCAATTTCTTCACAGGTCATAGTTTGTGTTAAGTTTATCTCTTTTGTTAGGTTGTGAAACTCAGTTTCCTTCATAAAAAAAGACTAAACAAACCTTTTTGTGAAATATTTATGTGATTAAGGTGCGCAAATTGAACTATGTCAACAAATTTCCGAGAGTATTAGTTGTGAAACAACTTGCAGAGAAGTTACCATTTAGGTGCATCACCAAGGTTTAAATTTTAGTTTAAGCATTCAATTCAAGCCTTCTTCCCTTTTCCATCCAAGTCAAAGTTAGTTATTAGAAAATCATAAAGGAAGCTGGCCTATAATCTGGAGGTTAACTTTCAACATAGGGTATCCACAACCTGAAAGTTTTCCTATGTTACACAGGATTGCAAAGTAGCTTTGCTTTCACACACGGGTGCACTCTTGTTGATAACAGTTTTTGGCACGCCCTGTGGGATAGTTTGGACTCTCCTGGTCCAAATCTTTTCCACATAATTCTGATTTTTGGTGTGAAAATCAGTACTTACAACCTTTGGAGGCAGGATCTACAGACACACCTAACAACTGATAGGGTAGGGTTGGATGGAACACTCACTGTCCCATGCTCTGGGTCACACCTTGGCAAACCCCTTTGGTGTCACTCTCCACCTTCTTAACCTATAGGCCCTATAGATTGTTAGGCACCCCTGGTTCTCCTGGCCAACCCTCCTATCATTTACATTCACCTAACCAAGCCAATCTTGGTGCTTTCTCCTCCATTCTCTCCTTAGCCCTTAATCTTCCTAAAGGCTAGCTAACTCTCCAAACCTCACTAACTTGTTGCAGGGGCATGTGGTGTCTTCTATAGCTTCAAAACCATCCCTCTATGGTTCTTGATCAATCACAAGACTTCAATTCCTCATCGCTTCCACCAAACCCTATTCGAGGGTTTAAGAAGGGCTACTAGCCCTTGAGCCCCTATTAGGCCTCTTAACCCGAGAGAATAGGCTAAATCTCCTATCTGACTAATAAACACCACAAACTTCCTTCTGAGACCCTAGTTCATTTTCTAACCTCTCAAGGATTTTTGAGGTTTCAGGCTTTCTCAGTCCGTACACAGGCGTAACCCTGATTTTGTGAGAATTAGGGCTTTTTAGGCCATTTCTCGACCTCACCGTGAACTGTCTGCTTCTTTCAGCCACCAAATGGACTGGTGAAGACTCTGCCTTCCTGTCAAACCTTTGTAAGGTCTCCTATTTCCACCACACACCTTGGGTTGATAGGGAATTAGCACCCCTGCAATGTTAGGGCTTGGTTTGCACTGTCTTTCCTAGCCGGGCACAATCAAGCTCGCCTAGGAGAAGACCTTTACCATGTAGCCATGCTTCCTACAATCTCCTAAACCTATCCTATAGACAAGCATGGAGCTTAGCCTCATTCCCCACAGGCTATACACCAGGTATAGTGGAAAACAGAGGTCTAAGACTCCATGAATAACAGTCTACTAAAATTGATCAGGAATAAAAAGAACAAAACCTACTAGAACAAAGCTTGGGAACGATGAAACAACACCTCTAAAAACTACACAAAGCTTGTAAAATGAATACCACACGTGCTACACACTGCTCAACACCAGGAACTCTCCATTAACACAACAAAAGAACTAAAAAAACAGAAAAATTGCAAGAATTTCAATGCTCTTTCATATGAACAGTAAACTCAAACAAATACAATGCTTTTTCCAACCCTCATTCTAGTTCGAGGACTACCGTTTAAACGCTTCCAAGGTGGTTACCTCTCCATTGGTCGGACTTAACCACCACAATAGGCCAAAATTGCACAAATGCAACATTTTGGACTTTATTTCTGACTCCTAGTGAAACCTAGTGAAACAAACTGAGAAACTCATCCACTCAACTATAAGTTATTGATCAACCTTCATCCTAACATCTTCTAACATCTCACAACTCAAAACTAAATGGTCAACATGACATTAAACATCAAAATCACAAAATTCTTCCTAGGCTTCCAAATTTCGCCTAGTGTTTCCAAATGCCTCCTAGGTGCTCTTGCACCATTCTCCCCCTCTCAGCCCAAACACTAGGGAATGGAAGGAGAGACCAATGACAGGTCAATACCAAACTTCTTGAACTGATCTTCTTGAATCCATGTGGCTTCTGATTCATGCTTGTTCTTCCACTTGACAAGGTGCTCCATGTACACCTTATGTCTTGTAGCCTTCTTCACTCTTGACTCCAAAATCTTCTCTGCTTGAGGCTTGTCCTGAGGAGGTAAGGATACATTGCTGATGTCCTTGAAGATATCCTTACTGTTTTGATCCACATCACTGACTGTCCCCTTATACTTGATCAAATCAGCTACATTAAACACTGGAGAGATCCCTAGATCGGTAGGTAACTCCACCTTGTATGCATTCTGCCCATACTTGGCCAATATCTTGCATGGACCCACTCTCTTCATCTGTAACTTGGTTGACATTCCCTTCTGCAACCTTGATTTGTTAAGGTGGACCATAACATATTCCCTTACTGCAAATTGTACATCTTTCCTTGACATATCTGCCTTCCCCTTCAACTTTTGTGTAGCCTCAGTGATTGTCCTCTTTACTTGCTCCTGAATCTCCTTCATGGTCTGACTGAAATCTTCTGCATGTCCACTCCTATGTTCCATAGCTCCAAGATCTCTGAGCTCACATATCCCTCTTGGGTGCATCCCATACACAACTTTAAAAGGACTCTTCCTTGTGGTTCAGTTCACACTATCATTATAAGCATACTCAGCTTGTGAGATAACCATATCCCATGTCTATCAATATTCTTTAGTTAGGCACCTTAGAAGGTTACCTAGCACCCTGTTAACCACCTTTGTTTGACCATCGGTCTGAGGATGGTAAGCTGATCCAAAAGACAGGTTAGTACCCAATCTACTCCATAGAGTCTTCCAAAAGTGACTCATGAACTTCACATCCCTGTCGGAAACAATTCTCAAAGGCAATCCATGGATCCTTACAACCTCCTTGAAGAAAAGATGAGCTATGTAGCTAGCATCATGAGTAGTTTTGCAGGGAATAAAATGACCCATTTTGCTAAATCTGTCCACTATTACATAAACACTGTCAAAACCAGTCTTGGTCTTAAGAAGGCCTACCACAAAATCCATGCTCACACACTCCCATGGTCTGTTAGGAATGGGTAGGGGTTGATATAAACCAGCATGACTAGCTCCTCCCTTAGCCTTCATACACACAACACATTGTTCCACATACTTCCTCACATCTCTTGCCAACTTAGGCCGGTAATAGAATCTTTGCACTAGTTCTAAAGTCTTATTTATGCCAAAATGTCCACTAAGGCTGCCATTATGCTTTTCCTGAATCAAATTTTCCCTCATTGACCCTCTTGGAACACATAACTGATTTCCCTTAAACAATAACCCACTTTGCAATGTATACTCTGAGTATTGACTATGGAAATGGTTCTCAAAGTTAGAACATACCTTATAGACCTCTGCAAAGTCTTCATCTTCCCCATAGAGATCCTTGAAACTCTCTATGCCAATGCTCTTGATCTGTATCTCTTGCACTGTCAACAATCTCCTGCTCAATGCATCTACTACTTTGTTTAGCTGTCCCTTCTTGTGCTTGATGGTGAAGGTAAAGGCTTGGATGTATTCCATCCATTTCAAATGCCTATTACTCAACTTCTCTTGAGTGTTGATAAAGCTAAGTGCCTGATTGTCAGTAAAGACTACAAACTCCTTGGGTAGAAGATAATGCCTCCATTTCCTAAGTGACTGAACCAAAGCATAAAGTTCTAAGTCATAGGTTGAATACTTCTTCTTTGCTTCATTGAGCTTCTCACTAAAGAAGGCTATAGGCCTGCCCTCTTGACTTAGCACTCCTCCTACTGCCACTCCACTTGCATCACATTCCACAGTGAACAACTTGTCAAAGCTAGGTAATAAGAGAATTGGTTGAGTTGCCACCTCTTGTTTCAGTTTTTCAAAACCTTTCTCAACTTCTTGAGTCCACACAAACTTAGTTTTTAAACCACCCTTGATTGTATCTAAGATTGGTGCACATATGCCACTAAAGTTCCTTATGAATTTTCTATAAAATTGAGCCAATCCATGAAAACTTCTTACCTCTGTCCCTGTAGTTGGTGTAGGCCAGTTTAGGATGGCTTCCACCTTGCTTGGATCCATCTTCAATGATCCTTTGGACACTACAAAACCCAAATAGACAAGCTCTTGCTTAAAGAATTCACACTTCTCTAGATTGATTGCCAACTTCTCCTCTTGCAACCTTCTAAGAACCTGCTCCACATGTTGCAAATGCTCTTCTGCTGTCTTGCTGTATATGAGGATGTCATCAAGATACACTACCACAAATATCCCTGTAAAGTCCTTGAGCACTTCATTCATGAGCCCCATGAATGTGCTAGGGGCATTAGAGAGGCCAAATGGCATAACTCTCCACTCATATAACCCATCATTTGTCTTAAATGCTGTCTTCCAGTCATCACCATCCTTAATTCCGATCTGATGGTATCCACTCTTGAGATCCAACTTGGTGAAGTACTGGGCTCCTCCAAGACAATCCATTAAGTCTTCAATTCTAGGAATAGGGAACCTATACCTAATGGTGATCCTATTTATTGCTCTAGAATCTGTGCATAACCTCCACTTACTCCCTTCTTGGTTGCTAAAACCACTGGTACTGCACATGGGCTGATGCTCTTTTGAATCAATCCTTGATCCAACAACTCTTGCACTTGTCTAGCTACCTCTAGATTTTGATCTGGTGTAAGTTTGTATGCTGCTTTGTTAGGTAATGAAGCTCCAGGTATGAAGTCAATTTGATGACTTATGGCTCTCTTTGGTGGTAGAGTTGCAGGTGTACCATCACTAACTATGCTCTTGTACCTTCCAAGTAACTTCTGGATTGCTTCTGGTAGGACTGTCTTTTCAGCCTTATCTTCCTCTTTAGGTTGTAACACAACCACATATCCTTCACTCCCTTGATGTAGGTTTTTAAGGAACTCTTTACCACTGCTCAACATGATGTTTGGTGTCTTTGACTGTCCTTCTTCTTCTGACAGTGACTGCAACTTAAAAGTCTTCCCATCCTTCTTGAATGAAATGGTGTTCTCTTTCCCATCATGTATGGCACCTCTGTCATATTGCCATGGTCTGCCCAACAGTAGATGGCATGCATCCATGGGTAACACATCACAAACTAACTTGTCCTTGTACCCTCCAATAGAAAACTCCACCGTTACTTGCTCATTTACTAAAACACTTTGTCCCTTGTTTAGCCATGTGACCTTATAAGGGTTAGTATGGGGTACCTTCTCCAATTTCGGTTTCATTACTGCCTCCTCTGAGATTATATTGTCTGTTGAACCTGAATCTACTATGACCTTGCATACTTTACCAAGTATCTTGCACCTTACTCTAAATAGTGCTCTCCTTTGTTTTGGTTTTTCTTTGACCGGTTGTCTGATCAAAACCCTACTAAACATCAGATTCTCTCCTACCTCAGATTCAATATGACTGACCTCAGATGCCTTAGGACTCATGGTGTCCTCTTGTGCATGAGCCACTCTCTTCTCATTGCTTGATGAAGATGCTTTCTCCGGGCACCTATAAGCAGGATGACCTACTTGACTACAATGGTAGCATTTCATGTTTGCAAAATAAGAATTGCTCCTGCCTGCTCCTCTTCTTCTGTTTGAACCTCCTTGAGGTCCTCTACCTCTGTTATACCCTCCTCTAGAAGGTGTTTCATTGTCATGATCTGTGGATTTAAACTCTCCTTGGTTCCTTTGGTCATTGCCTCTACCTTGGTAGCCACCTCGCTGCCCTCTTTGATCTCTTTGATCTCTGCCTTTGCCTCTGCCATTAGAAGCCTGCTCTTGCTTCCTCTTGTTTCTTTTCTCAATCTTGATAGCCAATTGGTAACATTGATGTACAGTCTTAGGACTTAAAAGAGCCATCTCTTCTTGGATGTTCCACTTCAAACCGTTAAGGTATCTAGCCACCTTAAGACTTTCATCCTTTGTAACATTGGACCTCATACAAAGTTTCTGGAACTCCTCTGTGTAGGTATTCACATCTTGGTCTTTTTGCCTTAAGCTTTGTCTCTTCTTGTGTAACTTAATCTCATAGTCATCAGGCATGTATGCTTCTTTTACTTTGGCAACCATACCCTTCCAAGTAGTTATAGGCTGCTTGCCTTCCTTTCCCTCTCTGTTTGAATGAATTTCCACCATGTCAAGGCAGAACCGTCTTGATTTGGCCACCTTTACTTTCTGTGCTTCAGTGACTCCATCACACTCAAAATAGTTTTCCATTCCCTCTATCCAATCCATGACTAGATCAGCTTCCATTTTTCCACTAAAAAGTGGTATGCCTTCAAGTGTTTTTTCACTCAAAGCCTTCAATGCCTTCAAGAAAGGCTCTTCTTTCAGGACAGGGTCAGGTTCAGGGGTCTTGTCTTCCTCTGCAACCTCTTCCTCCTTTGGTATCCTTCCCTCAAATTGCGCACTCCTCACTGCTTGTTCAAGTTGGGCTATTCTTTCCCTCAATTGCCTATTATCTTCCTCCTGCTCTTCAACCATCTTGGCCAATTGTGCATTTGTCACCATGACGGTAGTATCACTTGACTCAACCTCTGACATATATTATTCTTTCCCAAATCTTTAACTTGCTCTAATACCAATCTGATAGGGCAGGGTTGGATGGAACACTCACTGTCCCATGCTCTGGGTCACACCTTGGAAAACCCCTTTGGTGTCACTCCACCTTCTTAACCTGTAAGCTCTATAGATTGTTAGGCACCCCTGGTTCTCTTGGCCAACCCTCCTATCATCTACATTCACCTAACCAAGCCAATTTTGGTGCTTTCTCCTCCATTCTCTCCTTAGCCCTTAATCTTCCTAAAGGCTAGCTAACTCTCCAAACTTCACTAACTTGTTGCAGGGGTGTGTGGTGTCTTCTATAGCTTCAAAACCATCCCTCTATGGTTCTTGATCAGTCACAAGACTTCAATTCCTCATTGCTTCCACCAAACCCTATTCTAGGGTTTAAGAAGGGCTACTAGCCCTTGAGCCCCTATTAGGCCTCTTAACCTGAGAGAATAGGCTAAATCTCCTATCTGACTAATAAACACCACAAACTTCCTTCTGAGACCCTAGTTCATTTTCTAACCTCTCAAGGATTTTTGAGGTTTCAGGCTTTCTCAGTCCGTACACAGGCTTAACCCTGATTTTGTGAGAATTAAGGCTTTTTAGGCCATTTCTTGACCTCACCGTGAACTGTTTGCTTCTTTCAGCCACCGAATGGACTGGTGAAGACTCTGCCTTCCTGTCAAACCTTTGTAAGGTCTCCTGTTTCCACCACACACCTTGGGTTGATAGGGAATTAGCACCCCTGCAACGTTAGGGCTTGGTTTGCACTGTCTTTCCTAGCCGGGCACAATCAAGCTCGCCTAGGAGAAGACCTTTACCATGTAACCATGCTTCCTACAATCTCCTAAACCTATCCTATATACAAGCATGGAGCTTAGCCTCGTTCCCCACGGACTATACACCAGGTATAGTGGAAAACAGAGGTCCAAGACTCCATGAATAACAGTCTACTAAAACTGATGAGCAATAAAAATAACAAAACCTACTAGAACAAAGCTTGGGAACGATGAAACAACACCTCTAAAAACTACACAAAGCTTGTAAAATGAATACCACACGTGCTACACACTGCTCAACACCAGGATCTCTCCATTAACACAGCAAAAGAACTAATAAAAACAGAAAAATTGCAAGAACTTCAATGCTCTTTCATATGAACAGTAAACTCAAACAAATACAATGCTTTTTCCAACCCTCATTCTTGTTCGAGGACTACCTTTTAAAGGCTTCCAAGGTGGTTACCTCTCCATTGGTCGGACTTAACCACCACAATAGGCCAAAATTGCACAAATGCAACATTTTGGACATTATTTCTGACTCCTAGTGAAACCTAGTGAAACAAACTGAGAAACTCATCCACTCAACTGTAAGTTACTGATCAACCTTCATTCTAACATCTTCTAACATCTCACAACTCAAAACTAAATGGTCAACATGACCTTAAACATCAAAATCACAAAATTCTTCCTAGGCTTCCAAATTTCGCCTAGTGTTTCCAAATGCCTCCTAGGTGCTCCTGCACCAACAACTCTAAACACATCTACTGGTTTCAACAAGATTCGGTGCTGGTATGTTTCAAAATAAGCTCCTTATTTTGATTTTTAGCTCTTCATATGAATAGAGATGTCTCAGATCATAGCAATATTAGCCTCAAATCAACAAAAGGAAGGTAAAAGTGTTGATGTTCTAACCCCTCAACAAGGTTGTAATAAGGTAATAAACAATCCTCTTCCACAACAAAATGAAAATCAAAATGAAGAGAACTCATTTTGGGATGAACTTGAAGTATTTGTTTCAAGCTTAAATTCTAGACTTCCATCTTTTGAAGAAAGAAATCAGGAACAACAGGTTGTTGAGATAGAAAAGGTTGTTCAAGTAGAGCTAGAAAAACATCAAATCATAAATAGTGAAGGTAAGAGCTTTGAAAATCATCATGAGAATAAGTTAAAGTATACACTACAGAATTAAATTGTTCATGAAAAGGATTTATTCTCAAGCATCATTGAGGTTTTTTGCTCTAACATTGTTGACAACTTAGCACCTTTCAAAACAAAAGATTGTGATCAACATAATCAGGTGACCAAAGAGGTTGTGGTTGAAGAGACAACACACGAGAAAGAAGTTGACAAAAAGAGTCCTCGGTTTAGCATCTCAATAGGATGCCCAATCAGGCATCTCTCCATAACAGAGTCCAAGCATGAGATTGAGATTAAAGGACAATAGGGCCAACTTGCTCATTCACTCCAAACCAACAGTTTGGTTGATCAAAATCAAAGGGTGAGTGAGTTTGTTTACATTCTTCATAAAAAATTGCAACAGTTTATTGAATATCTTCTTATTCTTCATCTAGTTTCAACTGTTCATAAACATGTAAATCAGTGTTTTTTGTTGAGAAAGGGAAAGTGGGAAACTACTTTAACCAAACAGTAAATGGATTTGTTTGAAGCTTTCACGGTTATTTGGGTAGTGTAGGGTAGGGTAGTTGTCAAGTTAATAAGTGCTTTGAGCACACTTCATTTTAGTATTGTTTTATTTTTCAATAAAATGCAGATGTTGCATAGTTTTTTGGCTCTGTCTTAAACAGAGTTATGCTAGTTTCTTTCAGTTTTGTTTGCTGCTGAATGGTTTCTATAGTTGAGTTACAGAGGTTTTTGAGTCAGAAAAAGACAAAAAGATGGACTCCATGCCCAATGGATAAGCAAGGCAACTGATCTTATTTGTTTAGTAGGAAAACACCCCAAAGAGGTCGCTAGAAATGTTACTAATTTTTAGCTATCAGCTAAATTAGTAAAGTTTTATTAGATAGTTATTAAACTGGTGTGAGAAAACTTTTTGACATTTGAGCAAATTAGATAAGAAAACCAGACATTCAAAGATTTATCAGGTACATGTACATGTTTTATGGCTAGTTCATCATGTTCAACATTTTAGCATGTAGTGTAAAATGGGCTCCCACAAGGGTTGAGCCCAGCATGCTACCCTCTCAGATTCAAAAGATGCAACGAATAGTGGTTGTGTGTTTTAATTATATCTCGAAAACTACGATTTGGGTTTTCGTGATTTTTGGATATAATTTATAAAACATTGAAACAAAAAAACCCTTTAAATTTCTAACCGACCTAGTTCGTATTTTTTGAGAAATCTTCACCATTTCTAAAGAAAAAGACAAACCCACCTTTTTAGGAGGATTGTAAGGCTCAAAGGGCAGTTCTACATTAGTTTTGAGGTCGCACATGGGTTGACCATCACTCAAGGGGAATTTTGAACACCTAATCACTCAGTTTGCTCTAGTTTTGAGGCCTTTTTTGCATTTTTTTCAAACTTGCACGACCAAAGATGATTCATCATGTATATTGGTGGAGTTGAGAGTTAAGTCTCAATATTATGATTTAATTTTAAAGTGAAAAACACTTAGCTTGTATCTTTTGCATAATTTTAAATAAGACAAAATATGTAATTAAATATTAATGGTAATATTTTATTACTTTAATATTTACTATGCAATGTAAAAAAAAAAGAGAGCTCACATCATAAATATTAAAATAATCATATTGATTATCTTTAATATTTAATTGAATAGTCATTTTTTTCCAAAATCATGCAAAGACAAAATGGAGCAAATGGTGAGACATAACTACAGTTTCACATCAACTTGGTAGTTCAAATATTTTGACTTTAGTTATCTCCTCTTGGCTTTTTGAAACCCTTTATTGTATATAGGCAAAAGACTTAGTCTTTTTTCCTTAGTTTTTGATGATTTTTCCTTTGCATTTCTACAAAGAAGAGATTGATTTTGTAACTCATTTTTTTCATAGTATTTTATACAACAACTTTACAGGTTACTTAATATTGTTATTTGCAGAAGTTTCTTCAAAATACTCATTTGAATTCAGTGTTCGCCTTTTCAATTTCTGGTGTTTTGTTTCTTCTAAATGATTTGATGCAAATTTATTGTGTTTTAAATCTGAAAGCTTTAAATTTCTGTCTCATTTCCTGGATGCATGTACACAAAAACAATTTCTTCACAGGTCATAGATTGTGTTAAGTTTATCTCTTCTATTAGGTTGTGAAACTCAGTTTCCTTCATAAAGAAAGATTAAACAAACCTTTTTGTGAAATATTTATGTGATTAAGGTGCTCAAATTGAACTGTGTCAACAAATTTTTGAGAGTATTAGTTGTGAAACAACCTGCAGAGAAGTTATCATTTAGGTGCATCACCGAGGTTTAAATTTTAGTTTAAGCATTCAATTCAAGCCTTCTTCCCTTTTCCATTCAAGTCAAAGTTAGTTATTAGAAAATTATAAAGGAATCCGGCCTCTAATTTGGAGGTTAATTTTCAACATACGGTACCCACAACCTGAAAGTTTTCCCATGTTACACAGGATTGCAAAATATCTTTGCTTTCACACACGGGTGCTCTCCTGTTGATAACAGTTACCTTGACAATCTCTAAAGCTCTCTTTGCAAAGACATTGTCAAAAACTATTTTTGTGGATCCTCTCTCCATCAACTAGCTTTAGAGACTGTCAAAAAGATGGGGAGCTAAAGAAGTCTTAAGGAAAAAGACTTTGCCAAACTAAGGAAGTATTTATAGTTTACTGACTCCCTTGAAGAAGCTATTTGTGAGTCAACATAACTATTTAAAAAGTTTTGTTGGAGGAAAACAAATATTGTTGAAGCTAAGGAAGTCTTAAGGCAAAAGACTTTGCCAAACTCTTGTCTCCCAAAACATGAACAAAGAGCTTTGTGATCACTAAGAAGATTTTTTGAACCTTGAAGAAAGCATCCATTGAAGAGGAGGGAAAATAGACATTGGTGTTTTGGAAAAAATGGATTGTCCAAACAAAATTTGGAAGGATAGATTATGTTGGAGAAAAAACAAGTGTGGGTGGTCCAAAACATACTACATTTTTGGTGGCTTGCGGGGAATTCTTACTAAGAAGATGGAGATCCCAAAAAACTTACCCTTTGGGCTTAGAGTTGCACTCGTTATAGATGAAATCACACTTTCTTTTAGATGGAAAGTGAAGGAGGATTCAAGAGTTAATGACCTTTGAAATTCCAAAATATCCATTGCCCTACTCATGGTCATATTGTTTTAATCCATTATTTCGAGTGAGAGCAAGCTCCTATTGGTTGGAAAACCATTGATTGATGAAACATCATAGGCTATGAGACCAACATTGCTAATGTTGTGGGTGTTTGTATGTGAAGTAAAGCACCGCATAATGTGAGAGAAGGGGGGAAGAATAAAAGGGAAAACCTTGTGGAGGCTAACCTAAATAACTAATTGAGCTTATTTTGCCTTTCAACAATATTTTTACTTTCCTATTGTTTATGATTGCTAGGGGAACAAAAACTTAGGAGATGCCTAGTAATTGCATATTGTATCCTTACAAAATCCAACAACTATAAAAGAACATAGTTGGCGTTGGGTAAACACATCCAAGCACATGATGGAGGGTTGCTTCTACTTGGACTATGTTATCTAACCTGAGGAAACACTCGTGCCCTAATGAGAGGGCCAACATGAAACTAGAAATCGACCAATGTCTTGCCACATGTGTGGCTCATTGATATGGCACCTACTACTAGAATGTGAGTTGATAGCAAAATATCTCCAAAGAGAGAGGATGACTGAATAGGGGAACTTGTAAGGTCTTGTTGAAATCATATTTGAAGACCGCTCATTGTTCAAGAGGAGCTTACAAAGCCTGGGATCTCATGACCTTGATGGACCATATCTTCATTCCTCTTGCTCCTAGACCTTATGGAACTTAGAGAATTGACATCCATCTCTTTAGCATACGTAAAATGTCATTAGACTATCATATTTGGAGGTAAGTGAAGATCCTTGGGATAAATGTTCATCCCTATCTTGATTTGGCATGTGGTAATTCCACATGCTTGAGTTGTACCTACGGTTTTCCATTTATTATTAAAACTAATGAATTTTGTAGCAAATATTATATTCTATGCTGATGAGATATAAGAAAGTTTTTCTCGCCATTTCTTGATTTGGTTGGTTGATGGTCACATTTGAAGCTAGGGGTAACTGCATTGGGTTGGTGTGAGTCTTTTCACTTTTCTTGAGGATCACGTCTTTCAAAAGGTCTTGCTAGTTCGAAGAGGTGTTTTGGGGAAGCCAAAACCTTTTACAGGAAGGGAGTTGATGACTCAACTTAACAAACTTGAGTAAAAGAATAGTGTTAACATGTGATTGCCTTGATTGAGGCCACCATAGCCTTCCACTCATCACTTGGCTTGAGAGAAAGTCGATTCAAGACATTGATTTTGGTGATGAGCTTGATGGAAGCGAAGTAAAAAAATTCTTTCATCATAACCAAAATTTTCATTGAGCCTTGCTTCCAAAGTGATCAAGGGGCTCAAAATTATGACGATCTTTTGTCTTGGGATTATTGGGGAGGCCCTACAAAGCGATCATGTTTTTGGCTTCATTAGTCAAAATTTGTTGATAGACTTCCATGGTGTAGAGGAAATTGTCATCATCCCAAGGGGAAGCAAGGCCCTTATTGATTAAGACTTTGGAAAATGCAAAAAACTTTTGTTCACATTCTTTTGCGTGTTCTAGGACCTCATGTACGAACCAATTTGATTAGCGTACTTGACAAGTGAGCAATCCAAGTGATTCACAATGTTGACACTATTTTAAACATGTTGTGATGACAACTGTAGTGGGTCAATCGTTTGGTTGGCTTTCTTTTGAATACTTTGCCTTTGTGGTGGGAAGGATGCCCTGGGCCTTTGTGGTCCTCACTTAAAGATCATGAATCATTGGAAACAAATTGAAGAGGAGCATTGCAAAGGTACATATTTTTATCTAGAGGGTTGAATAGAGGTTGCCCACTACTTGAGTGGTGCTTGCTGCAGCCTCTAAATTCTTTGCTCTTTCTTCCAACATCTAGAGTCATTCTTGAAGCTAGTCATTGGCTTGATCAAGCTTGGCTTGCTGCTTCTTGTTTTCATTAGTTTGTGTTGACAATTGATTGTGAAGGGCCAATAAATTAACTTGGAGGCGATTGATTGTGAAGAGCCACAATTTGAGGCAACAAGGGTTGTTGGGCATGATAAAATTTTTCAACTTTTTGCTGAATTTGTTCGAACTACCCTGAGAGTTGTTGATATGGAACAAGACCAATTTGTGGAAGGCACAAGGGAGCAGGGAAAGGGGAAATCAACGATGGTCTTCAGGAAGGTGAGAGCATAGAGTAGGGAGGAGGAAGCTGGTTAAGAGAAACCAATGTCGTTGGAGGAGGATGAGGGGAAGGGGGATATGTCTTTTAGGGTGTTCATGGTTTTCCATGCCTATAGTGGATGTTTCAACATTTGCAGTCTATAAATGTGGAGTCATAAAGGGTAAGAAGGATATTGCACAAGGGGTGGGGTTTCATTAGGATTTTGGGAGATAACAATTTGCGAGGGGAGATTTTGGTAAGAGAATGGTCAAACACTTGAACCTGAGATGGAGGGAGGAGCATGAGAGATGGGGGTCCCTTTTGTTGAGATGGAGGATGAAAGAGACATAATAGGTTGAGAAGGGAAATTGGGAATGGGTTGATGATTACTAGGAAGCTCCTCTTCTTTAGCTAAAAGTTCTTTGGACATTTCTTGAGTTTCCTTGAGATCATTAGGGGGTTGGAGGAAGCACTTATATTGACAATATCATCAACAAGGGGATTATCTACAATGAAAACAAAGGGGTTATGAATACGAGTAAAATCTAGAGGGGAAATATTAATAGGATTACAAATAGAGGGGGGAGGAGAAGCATGAGGTGGAGATTTGACAAGGGGCTAGAAAACATTTATAGTATCTATAACACATACTTTTATATGGAGAGGAAGAAATTCTTCACTTGTCTTGCTTAGACTACTCTTTTCTTTCCTCCTGAGTTGTTCCTTGGGCTAGGTGGGTTTCTCCATGTGGAGGCTCTTCCTCTGGTTAACTTGCTCTTGCTTACCCACACCCTCATTGGCAGTTTCTTTCAACCTTTGGCTTATTGATTGATTTTCAATGCTTGTTGTGGACAATTTAGAGTTAGGAGAGGGCTCCTTTCTTTATTTTATTTTTCTCTTATGCATTAGTTGTGTTACACTATTGGTTGAACTAGTGTAATGTCCCCATTTTTGATGTCCTTCTTCGAGCTAGTTTGGTTCTGACTCGCTTACTATTTTTAGTAAGTACTATATTTAGTAACTGATTTGGACGGCAATGTAGTGTAGGGTTTCCTGTTTGGGCAGCGTGTGGAAGTTGTCCAATGAGCTTTAATGTTTTGGCCAATTTGATATTTGGTGAGTACTTACTATTTTTAGCAGTTGCTATTTATAGTAAGTCTATTTTAGGAAACTTGTCTCAAATCCATAGTGTCCTCAATAGTGTTTTTTCTATGGTGGCATTGGGGAGCCTAAGGTTGTATTATTTAATATTTGTTTTTAATCAGTCACTTAAGTATTTTTAATAAAATAACTTTATAACTTAAGTGAGGGGATAGGTGGTCATCAAAAAGTCTTGGTGCCTAATGAGATAACGTTGTTTTAGAAGGTTGAATAAGGCAAAATAGTTTCCTTATGAGCAAGGACGCCTCCCTTAAGAAATATTTGATAATGTTTTGAAGTATAAAGCAAAAATATTAGAAGGTTAGAAAGGGTGTTGGGTTTTTGGAGGGAAAAATGTTTCAAATTGGAGATTGCCCTAATTTCTCCCTCCACCTTTATTTAATTTTCATTTTGGCTCTCATTTGGATAGGATGGATTTGGCAACTTAAGGAGACTCTACTGGATTGTTTCCAGTTTATCGTTTGCAGCTGGTTGAGGGCGGAAACCCTCATCTTTAGCATTGGTTTTGGTGGTGAGAGATCCACCCTAGCTGGGTTTGGCATGATTCCACTCATGGGCCACCTTGTGCTTCACATATTTCTGATTTCTCAGTGTTTTATGCTTGAAATGATGAAGATATTTGAATACTTTTGAGGAGAAGCTTTGGGGTTTTGGTGTGTTGCAGTTTGGTTTCTTTTGGGTTTGGTTTGGCGTTGATTTCAAGGTGGTTTTCAGAGTTTTAGAAGCTGTTTCCAGTGATTTCTGAACATTACTTGCCTGGGACAAAATTTGGTAGATCAATAATAACTCTTCTTTGGCATGTGATATCATTCTAGGTGTTGGTTTTTTGGAAGCTCCTCACCTAGGCGCCTCATTCCATATATTCATTTAAATTTATTGTAGGAAACCTAATTTAATAGAGCAGATCGCCTCTCTTGGGAGACTACCCTCTTTTTGGTGTTTTTCTAGTCTACTGGCCTGTTGTTGTATAGGCTTTTTTCTGCCATCATTGGAGCTTGAAAGGTTAGTTTTTGGAGTTGTGTTTGCAAGGGGTTTATTGCCTATCACATTGGAATTGATTGTTGCAAGTTCAGAGAGGCTGTGTTGCTGTTTGAATCCTCATTTCAGGTCTGAACTGGTTACTATCAGTCACTAGCAGGCCTGTACGTGGTCATGAATCTGAGTTTTCAACGCTTACAATAGCTGCTGTTCATTTCAGTCCTTGCATGTGGTTCCAGGTTGGATATATTCAACTTTCTATTGGCTGTCATAGTCATATAATGAACATAGAATGTATTGATTGCGTAGTTTGTATTGCTATAGCTTATCAGTGGTGTGAAAAGGTTGTAAGTTGCTCTTGTTAATTAATCTGATTGTAAGTGCAAACCCCTGTAACTTTCCTATACTCAGATTTCTTTAAATGTTCTTCTAATATAAAAGAAAAAGAGAGTAAAGTCTGATTGCTATATTTGTTTAAGCATTTAATTCATTTATCGTCAAAATATATGCAATGCAATGAAACAATGAATGGCATATGAAAAACATCAAACAAAACATCAACAAACATTCCAATCAGTAAAATAGTAAACAAAAAATCAGGGGCAGACATTATAGTGGTATCAGAGCATTAATAATCTTGCCAGCTAGTGGGTGACACAAATCTATGAGCATTAGTGACAAGAAAGAAGGCACTAAGAGAGAGAGGAATTGTGGGAATGTTGGCTTTCTGTGGAAGAGGGACAACACTCAGAATCACTTTCAGTTGGATCTGCTAGTTCAGAAAACATGGGTGAGAGAAGCGAAGAAGCTGAAAGGAATATTTGTGAGCAAGATCGTATGATGCTACTCTTGGATGCAATGATTAGAGGTCAAAAAAGAGTAGCCCAACATGCTCAAGAGACAAATCAACAACTTGCACAGTTGGTACAGAGATTGGATCGTTTGGGGAAAGATAATGATGTGGGACAGCGAAGGGCAGCCAAGCAACAAAATGGAGCAGCCATGGCTAGGCCGCTTATGCCTATATTTCCACCTAGAGTAGAGGCATAACCTAATCAGCTAATCAAGAGCTTACTTTAGTTGAGATGCAGGACCAATTTAGACAAGATTGGTTAGCTACAGGACCCGGTTTCCAGCATGACATATCACTTCGGGATTATATAGATCTCAAGATGAGGCATACGCCCAACAGGGGCAATAAAGAACACCATAATGACTTACAAAGGAAAGTTGGAAAACTTAGCCTTCTTTACTTTGACGGGTCCAATGAGATTTCATCGAGAATATGGGTTCAGTGGGTGGACACATACTTCAATCAAAACCCCATGCCAGAAAAAGAATCCATAAAATATGCTACTATGCACCTTGATGGAGTTGCACATAAGTGGTGGCATCATAGGATGATCATAATGGTGCATGCTTAGATTACATCATATACTGAGTTTACTGAGAGACTCATAGAGAGGTTTGACAACAAGGAACCAGAACTTCATTTTAAGGTGGTGGCAAAGTTGAAACCTTATGTGTTCAATGAAGAGCAGGTGGTTGAAGAGAAGTTCATAGCAGAAAAATCAGATGAAGCGATTGCTTTGAAGCTTGATGAATGTGAGATGGAGCCTCAAGATGACTTTTTGGTCATGCATGCAACTGTTGTAGATGAGGTTGTGCATGAAGGAATTGACGAAACAATAGCCTTGTATACTCCCTTAGAGCTATCCAATGAAGTTGAGATACCTTTAGATGATGAGCATGATGAAAACAAAAGAGATGATGTCTTCGAATTAGCTAATAATGATGATTCTTTACCCCATGTGGGTAATTGTGACGCAGGTGGCTTTGGGTTAGACTACCAAATCAAGCATATGGAGAGAGATGATTATGATGATTTCAATGATAATGAGTTGGAGAGTGACTTATTCAAAAAGGCAACTACTCATGAGGAGCATAGTGAACACTTATTCTCTAAACAAAGTGATCAACCCTTCTACACATGGAATTTGGGTGTGTTGGCATCTTAGTATGACAAGGATCCACATTGGGATGAATTTCTTTTTGATTGTAATGATGTCCTTACTTCATCCCGAGAGCCATGCATAGAGGATGGCATTGATAGTGATGTTTTCAATTTTGAAAAGGAATCTGATTTCACATTGCAGGTAGCTGATTTTGAGCAGAGACCTTGTAACCTGGTTGATTTGGATTCACAGTCCTCTATTGGAAATGATAGGGGAGAGACACAGGTGATTTGGGACAGCCTTAGAGACTTTGATGACAAGTATGAGTCTAATTCTGATTTTGACATGCAACATAACAGTAGTTTGTCACTTTGGTTTGATCGTGATTGGAAAAGACAATTCTTGGTATTTGGTGAAAATGAGGTGCATATTTTATCAAGTTTGGACAACAAACATGTGCATGTGAAAAACTTAATGCAAAGTGCACCAATAGGACAAAATGAGCTTAATATCTCATTTTTTGATTTGCAAACAGTGAAAAACTCTATAAAAGAATTTAAAACAACTTACTTACACATGATACATGATAGAGATATAGCCACCAAGTTTGCAGATGAGACTTTGTTCTTGAATAAACAATTAAGGGGAGAGGTTAGTGAACTCACCATTGAGCTTAATTCTACGAAGCTTGCTTTGGAAAGTGTCCAAGAGGCACTTCTTGAAGCAAACGATCAACTCTATGAGACTCAATAGTTTGGAGAGAAGGAAAGCAGAGAAATGGCAAAGGAGATCAAACATGTAATGGAGGAGCTTGATTGCATTTAAGAGGAGTATGATCTTGCACATTGTTCTAAAACATCAAAAAATAGGAGTTTGGGTTATTAGGAGGATTGGTATAATTTGGGAGTTGAGGATAATCTTCAGTTTGTTGATAATCCTTTATTTGAGTGGGATGCTGATTTGACTCATGATAATCCACTTTTCAAGTTGGATGACGGAGACCTAACTAATTTCAGTGATGAGAGTGGATTTGATTACAAGATTTGGGACCCAAGTGTAGTTTCTAGTCATGAGGTGTTGTTTCAAGATTGGAGTAGTGGGTCAACTTCCAGTATTAGTACCGCCACCCACTTCCCGATCAACTTGTACATGACTTTGGGTTCAATTTGCAGATGAGTTGGATGGTTTCTTCAGTCCAGTAGTTGAGTAGTTCATGGTTGGGGCTGGATGGCAGAGGTGATTTGATCCTAGGAGATGATTTTGTTGCTACCTCCATACTCATTTCTCTTATGCTTTCAGTAGGACTTCAGTTTGATTGCTGCCACCCTCACATTTTTTCGTTTGTTATGGTAACATCTTTTGATGAGCAGACTGAGTTTTGAGTTTGGTAGGCTTTGGGGCAGCTAGTTGGCTAGTTGTGAGTGCTTTTCCAGACACAGTTCATTCATTTATTACTTCCACTTTGGCGAGTGATGCTCGCTGCAATTACTTCATGGAGATGATATACATTATTTTAAATGATGTTTGGATGATTGTAGTGGTTTGGATGTGTTGGTGTGTTCGGAACCTTTCTTTTGACTCTTGGAGGTTGAGTGTTGATGTTATGATTATGGTTTGCAACAAGAGAGGCATCTCCTGGTTGGTTGATTTCAGAGATATAGTAGTGATTGACTTGCTTCATATTTGGGGCATCATGAGGTGTGATGTCGGGGTTTATCTCTTATGGTTGAGCATGGTGTTTTTTATGCTGTCTAGGATTGTGATTGGCAGTGAGTTTACTGATGTAGTCATCTCTGAGTTGCCTTGGTAGGATATATTTCATGGCATTGACTTCAATCATTTTAGGTACTTTAGTATGGGCTTTGATGATTACTCTTTGTGGGTCCAAGATAGGGGAGTGTAGTTTGGGCACTATGGTTTGATAGTTATGATTAGAGTAGTGCAATGTTAGCATGTTGTTTCCTTTCTGAGACTAACTTGGAACTCGAGAATAATACTGTTCTGTAGTTCAACTATCTTTTGGGATGAGAGAGCCAGTGTTAACTTTCTAGAGTTTACTCCTGTGGCACATCAATTTGGTTCTCTTAGGGAGCATTTATTTGGGGTGTTGATTGAGACTACACAATATTTGATTACTCTTCTTATAGGAGGTTTTTAGGAGGTCTCTTGTGTTGGTACCTCGCAGGACAGTGTTTTGAACAGATGGTGCTACAAATTTCCTAGGTTGACTTGGGACCTTGGGATCATTTCTGGATTCAATGTGGATTAGATTGTTGGATGCAAGGTTGTACTAGCATTGCTTGAGGACAAGCAATCTTTGGGAAGGGCGGACCATATGTCTCCATTTTCGATGTCCTTCAGGCTAGTTTGGTTTTGACTCACTATTTTTAGTAAGTACTATATTTAGTAATTGGTTTGGGTGGCAGTGCAGTGTAGAGTTTCTTGTTTGGGCAATGTGTAGAAGTTGTCCGATGAGCTTTAATGTTTTGGCCAGTTTGATATTTGATGAGTATTTACTATTTTTAGCATTGCTATTTATAGTAAGTCTATTTTGCGAAACTGGTCTCAAACCCAGTGTCCTCAATATTGTTTTTTCTATGGTGGCGTTGGAGAGCCTAAGGTTGGATTATTTAATTTTTGCTTTTAATTAGTCACTTAAGTTATTTTAATAAAATAACTTTACAACTTAAGTGAGGGGGTAGATGGTCATCGAAAAGTACCTTGGTGCCTAATGAGATAACTTAACGTTTTTTTAGAAGGCTGAATAAGGAAAAATAGTTTCTTCATGAGCGAGGATGCCTCCCTTGAAGAATATTTGATAATGTTTTAAAGTATAAAGCAAAAATATTAAAAGGCTACAAAGGGTGTTGGGTTTTTAGAGGGAAAAATGTTTCAAATTGGAGGTTGCCCTAATTTCTCCCTCCACTTCTATTTAATCTTCATTTTGGCCCTCATTTGGATAGGATGGATTTAACAACTTAAGGAGACTTTGCTAGATTGTTTTCAGTTTATTGTTTGCAGCTGGTTGAGGATGGAAACCCTCATCTTTAGCACTAGTTTCGGTGGTGAGAGATCCTTCCTAATTGGGTTTGGTGTGATTCCACTCAAGGGTCACCTTGTGCTTCATAGATTTCTGATTTCTCAGTGTTTTATGCTTGAAACGATGAAGATATTTGAATACTTTTGAGGAGAAGCTTTGGGGTTTTGGTGTGTTGGAGTTTGGTTTGGCGTAGATTTCAAGGTGGTTTTCAGAGTTTTAGAAGTTGTTTCCAGTGATTTCTGAACATTACTTGCCTGGTACAGAATTTGGTAGATCAATCATAACTCTTCTTTGGCATGTGATATCATTCTGGGTATTGGTTTTTTGGAAGCTCCTCACCTTGGCGCCTCATTCCATATATTCGTTTGCATTTATTGTAGAAAACCTGATTTAATAGAGCAGATCGCCCCTCCTGGGAGGCTGCCCTCTTTGTGGTGTTTTTCTAGTCTACTGGCCTGCTGTTGTATAGGCTTTTTTCTGCCATTGTTGGAGCTTGAGACGTTGGTTTTTGGAGTTGGGCTTGCAAGGGGTTCACTGCCTATCACATTGGAATTAATTGTTGCAAGTTCAGAGATGCTGTGTTGTTGATTGAGCCCTCATTGCAGGTCTGAACTGGTTATTATCAGTCACTAGCAGGGCTGTATGTGGTCATGAATCTGAGTTTTCAACGCTTAAAATAGCTGCTGTTCGTTTCAGTCCTTGCATGTGGTTCCAGGTTGGATATATTCAGTTTTCTATTGGCTGTCATAGGCATGTAATGAACATAGAATGTATTGATTGCACAATTTGTATTGCTGTAGCTTATTAGTGGTGTGAAAAGGTTGTAATCTGCTCTTGTTAATTAATCTGATTGTAAGTGCAAACCCCTGTAGTTTTTTTATGCTCAGATTTCTTTAAATGTTCTTCTAATATGAAGGAAAAAGAGAGTAAAATCTGATTGCTATATCTGTTTAAGCATTTCATTTGTTTATTGTCAAAATATATGCAATGCAATGAAACAATGAATGGCATATGAAAAACATCAAACAAAACATCAACAAAACAGAAAACAAAAAATCAGGAGTAGACATTACAACTAGTATCTTTTGGAAATTGCCACATTTGCTATATGGATTGTTGGGCAACACTTGAAGATACTTGTGTTGATGAATTTCCACGTGCAAAAGAAAATAGTGGTGAAGTCATTGATTGAGGCAGGGTTGAGGAAGATGCTAACGACATTTATGAAACTTGGGAGCCTAGGGGCTTCCACGGTTGGATGGTGGGAACTTTTGATTCCTACTTGTTGACGTGGTTTTTGTGACCGCACCAAACAGCAGAACAAAATAGTCCGAAGGCTATTCCATTCTCTCTTGATCAAAGTATTCCGTGCGCTAAGATTGCGAGAAAGTTCGCACGTTCAACTCCAAGGTTCCTTTAATGCGAATAGACCCAGTTCGGTTGATGTGTATTTGCTGTGTTCTTACGAGGGGACTTACACAATTGTTCAGACTTCTTGCAGTTAGCAACAGGTACGTGGTTTGAAAGGGATTCTTGCGCGTATGATTTGGCAATGTAGCTTGTTTTCCTAAAGCTAATCAGAAATGTGCGGAAAGTAAAGGGTATAAGGCCTAAGAAACTTATACTCTATTCTAAATGCAGGATATGTGGAGCTTCGTTTCAATAGACTTCAACCAGATTTCACCTAGCCTCACGTTGGACAGCCTCAGTAAAATCGGTGCAATCTTCAAGGGGATAGCAAAAGATGTTCAAGTTATAATTTAACATACATACACCATCAAAACGACACATATAAGCATGTAAACCACAACCGAAGTTAAACTCAAGGTAATGTCCAGTTGACCACGCAAGACGGACTTATCATCAACAAGCCGCTAGTGGTATGGAATAAAGTGAAGCTATCTCAATAAAACACCACACATCAAAGTAAACTACTTGCATGAAATTAAGCTACTTGGATACGAAAGGAAGAAGAAACCTTGCTAGCAATTCATGACAAGATGAATTCCACCATCAATGAAAAGATCTATTATCATGAAAAGTATTACACAACGATCTCCTCAAAAGTTTTCAAAGGGAAAACTTTCTTTCTTCTCCACACTATGCTAAGCAAAATGACTACTATACTCTACTATGCAATCTCTCCAATCTCTAGCTCTAATGCTAATGCCTGTTCTAATGTGTTACAAATGAGGGGGACTCCCCTTTTTATAGCTAGCCAAGTCCCAAAAGACGGCTAGGGTTACAATCAATAGAGTGGCCAGAATCGTGCCACCTCAGCCCTAACCCTAAAAACTGCCAGAATAGGGAGTGGTACATTAAATGAATCAAAGATTCCCACTCACTCCCAAAATAGCAAATGTAATAAATGCCCATATTCAGTCTTCTAGAAGATCCTCGTCCAGTAGTGTGTTCCCATTTGCCTTCTCTCTGACTGCCAACTCCACGAATCTGCGAAGCACAGCCTCAACCTCATGAACTGAAACCGGTGGAACACAATCTAACTGAAACTCTAACATGACTGAATGCTCATGCCTTGTACAAGATTTTCTCCAAGCAGTCAAGGAGTCCTGCGTGTTCTGGATCAGAGTGGAGAAAGTAGCAGTATTCTCGAAATCATCCTGTACAAAGGTCTTGACATCTGCAAAGAAAGGCACCAGCAAACCCCTCAAATTATCAACACTTATTTCATCCGGATTCAGCCGCCTAGCAAATATGGCCTCAAAGGTGTTCTGAACTCCATCTATAATGTTGGCCATAGCCTTGTGTACTCTGGCTGAATCTGCCTGTGCCGCATCGAAGAAGCCACGCCCTGTGATTGCCGAAGAATACCACCGAGAGAAATCATATCGGTCATTCTCCTGAATGACACCTCCATCAATCAGCAACTGCAATGGCACATGCCTCAATACCTCAAGACGCTGGATCACCTTACTCTGATAGATAGAGGCATCACCCCAAGCATGATCCACTGCATCCATCCTTGTCAAAATACTAGAGGCCTGCTGAAAGGCAGAGGCAAGGTCCTCCATAAATTTCTCTATCTCAACACGAACTCCTGTGACCCATTTATCTGCCTCCTGTGCCATCCTCCCCAACTCAACCAAGCCGCTGATCGACTCTCTAGGTACATCTGCTGGAGGCTCTATCACTGGTACATCCTGCCCTCGAGAACGAGACAGCTGCTGTACATATCCAATTAAGGCTTTGTGTTCTCGTTTCAGCTTCTTATACTTTCCTTCCTTCTTGAACAACCTATCCTTGAGGGCGAGGAAGGAGTTATCACACTCCTCAACAATCTGCGCACCAGTAGGGCATCCCAAGTCTAGAGTCATGACCACATAATTCTCAGGAACTGCTTCATTCCGGTCACACTCAACTCGAGGAACAACAACGTGGAGAGTACGAGAGCCAATCCTCTTCAGTGGATATCTTTGAGAATTTCCGTGCTTTCTTCTTCTGTGGAGGTGCACTGATCCTGTTTAAAAACTCCTCCATCTCAACTGCTGGATCAATCTCCTCACTGGGGCTTCTTCTCATTCTATCCTTAAGCCAATCGGGCACCTCATACTGTATATCGAAGGGCTGCTGCTCCTGTGCCTCGACTTCTCTAACTTGTTCAACCTCTTCGCTCATTGTCCTCAAGTGGCTGAGTATCGCCTGACACTATATCATCATCATCGTTCATGGCCTCCTCTAATTCCTGCTGAAACTGAGGGTCAGTAATAGTCCCCTCATCATCATGCTGATCGATCCTAACAGGTACGTTGGCACTCTGGCCAATTGACTCCCTCCGTGGAGGCTGGATATCATCCTGTACCACCTGCAGTGCATTTCTCTGATCAGCAAATAAAGAGACCTCCTGTAAACTTGGAGAACGTGTCTCCAATGGTGTTGCCACTGTGACTTGTGGAGGCTCTGGTTGAATAGGTTCCTGTCTAACTATTTCCTTCTTTCTGGACTCTGGACCTCTTGTAATCTGTTTCTTCCTTCCTGTGGTGGGCGTCCTGTGATCTCCCATCATATTGTAAGTCAAGGCAATTGACCTACTCTTCAATCTGTTTACTCGCCTATCAACCCATGCTCTAGTAAATGTCATGACTGGGATGGAAAGAGTATCCAAATCAGCAACCTCGGGCTCTGACCAATCTAGAGGTGGAAGTGGAGTATCTCGAACAGCTGCATAATCTGGATGAACAACATCCATATCCTCACTGACCTGGTCCGGAACTGGCACAACCTCACACTCCCTGATCAGAGTAATCGGCAACCGAGAGAACATTCTCTTCCTTACTTCAATTTCATCAACTGCATCAGCCCAATAATCTTCAATGGTGGCCTTATGCTTAAACTCCTCTGACAACACCCACTTGATGTTATGATGCGGGTCATAGTGTTGTCGACTTGTGTGATATGAGAAATGATAAAACTGAAGCTCACTCTCAGCTTCTCTAGCTGCCTGTATCGAAGGACACACCTCATCCGAGTTGCCCATTACAATTGGAAATTCTATCCCCCCCTTCTTTTTCTTCTTTTGAATTTTGTCAAAGGCTAGCAACTGTCTGGATATCTCTAGCATCAATATCTTATCTGTTGGGTACTTAGGCAGTCTATATGGGTACGATGAAAAACCTTGCAGCCTAATGTATGAAAATCTCGGAAACTGCATAAACCAGCACCCATACCTTTCAATTAGCTCCTGGGCATCTCTCGAGATTCTATGATGCAACCGCTCCTGCAGCAGCCTCGTGATGTACATGGTGAATGAGTCGTTGACACGTTTGTAATGGGTTGTGCTTGACAGGTGCAACTGTGGACATGCATCATAAATCTTGAACTGATGAGAGCCGCATCCAATAGGCTCCTTGTAAGATATTCCCCTGTACTTTGTCATCCGTGCCAACATGTAAATGAGATAAGAACTCATGTAAAATGTCTTCGTCCTTCGGAGGCTCAGAAGCTGCTCATGTATATTGTCACTGATCATTTCTGCCCAATTGACATAATCCTTGCCTTCTAGCACCAGGTTGATGTAGTAAAACATCCAAGGTTCAAAGATGAAAGACTGTGCACAGCCTCCAACCCTGCTCAGCATCATTATGAGGTCACAGTATTTTTGCTTCAAATCATCCGCTATGATCTGCTTGGGCAACTTCGTTCGAGAAGGCTTAGGAGTGCTCATCCAGTGAGTGTTGATTGTCTCTGTGCACCGCTCAAAAGTAGAAGCATACATCCGCTCCGCTCGCTCCCTGGACTTGTAGATCATATTTCTGTGCATCGGGATCCCGAAAGCTTCACCAATGGCTGCCGGAGTGAGATTGGCAAGCACTTGGCCATCAGGTGACATGATCGACCGGTGTTCCTTTTCGTAGCAATTAGCACACTCCATTATCAGCTCCGAACATTGTATAGCTGGCGGGAAACCAGCAGCTGCATACAGTCCGCTTCGAACAATGTTGTGCGAAGTGACCGAAGCCCTATGACTTCCAATTCCAAACATCCTGTTCTTGAAGGTTTCGAGGTTGACGGAGCCCAAATTGGTGTCTGTCAACTTGCCCAGCTTTGAAATAAACTTTGACTCTGGCATGAACGTTTTGCTTAGTTTCTTGATCACAGCTTGTCTGGAGGCGCCATTGTCCTTTCCAGTTGTCCTCGCTTCAGCCATCTGCAAACAACAACATTCATCAACAATTTATAAAATAAAATATGACACTGTGTAGGGGCTGCAGTTGACTTCAAGAAGCTGCAATAACTCTTGTGTTTGCAAACCTCAGCTTCTTTCTTGAATTTCAACACTTCACACTTAGAAAAAAGATTTCTAAGCAACTCCAATCTGCAACTTGAACTTCTGCAAATTCGCACTTCACCAGCAATTAGTAATCAGCAAGTTCGTACTTTTAAGTTCTCAGCTATTCCTTGTTTCAAGGCGTCCCTCTCAGCACAAGCAACTTCAATCTTTAGCAATAAATTAAGCTTCAGCCACACTCGTACCAGCAACTTCTCTCCTCCAGCCAGTAAGTGTGCACTTCTATACTTCAGCAAAGGCACCTCTTTAGCAACTCAAGGCGTCCTTTCAACTGCAAATTTGAGCTTCAACAAAATTTGAACTTCATCAACAACAAGCTTCCAACGCCCTCAGCTTAGCAACTCACTCAGACTTAGCAAAATTTCAAACTCTTCAAGCCACAACTCACTGCAACACTTCACTCTCAGAGCAAATTCGACCTCTTCAGCTGTGAAAACAAGTAAGGAACTTGTTCATTTTATAGCTAAAATTCGAATTCTAGAAGAAGTTAATTTTAGCCAGTGCAATTAAACTCCACTACTCCACTTCAAGAATTCAAATTTTCCCTCTCTGGTGTTTCTGACACTTGTCTCCAGTCGTCGGGAATCTGGTTCTTCTAGAAACTTGACTTTGACTGGCGTCTTCGAATTCATTTTTGAAAATTTAATTTAAACTCATCTTTTCACTCACCAGCCGGAGCTCTGTCACTTGAAATCGAATTCAACTCCTCCTCTGCTCTGGAAAATTCCTCCTTGAAGAATTCAAACAAAATTATCTAGGCAACTCATCTCAAACTCCATTCGAAGAAAATTCATTTTGAAAACACATTTTATTCACTCTGCCTTAGAAAATTTTAAATTTTCCCTTAGGAAAATTCACAATTTGAGCACTGATTAAATTCTTCACTGAAAAAGTGTCGGCGAAGTTTGGAAGACTAGGAAATCCATCATTCATCATGAACGTCCAGTACCCAAAAGAAATTTTCTTCAGAACACCTCGAATTCATGGGTACCCAACGAACGGGTTCATTTAATTTTTTAATTTTGAACCTTAGAAAAATATTATTTTCATCATTTTAAATTCATTCTTCGCCTGTGATTATTCTGTGTTGCTCTGACTTGAAGAACTTGAATTCATCCTGCATCCCTGACTTCATCACTAAGAGAATCTGCTCATGCTTCGAAAAATTTCATCACCCTGAGTTCTAGGCGTATTTTCTAAGAAGAAAATAATTTTGCCTTAGAAATTTTTTTAATCATCTCTTTCATTCTTAAAAAAAATTTCCCTTAGAAAATTCTATTTGTTTGCCAGTGGAGGAGAATTTTTTTATCAACTTCATTTAGAAAAATTTTATTCTCGGAGGCGCCTTGTACATTTTATCTTCACTTCACCCTGTATCACTCCACACTTAGGAAATATTCCAACGCCTTCAAGATATTTTAAAATCACCTTAGGCGCCTAACATACTTGGGAGAATTTTAAAATTACGCCTTAGCCACCTTGCCTTCACCACCTTGCACATTAGACTTGAAGAGGAAAATCTCGTCCTAGCATTTTACTCTCAACACTTCACACGCCTAGCATTTTCTAACACCTTATAACTCCCCTCACTCTTGGCACATATAGCATTTGATGGAGGAAAAATAAAACCACGCCTAGGGAAGCATCTTCAACACTCTCCACCCTTGGCGCGCCTAGCATTTACCCTATGTTCACCACGCCTTGGAGCATCTTTCACCTTATTTACCACTTGCACTTACTTTTACTATCCTAACTTGGGCTCATTTTGGCTTGGCAAGAGGATGACCTTTCAACTTCCGATCTTTTGTCTTGACATGCACTTGTTTGGGCGCATTTTGGCCTTTGAGGGGGATAAAAACTTTGACCTTGTTGACCCTCTCCTTGCTTTGGGCGCATTTCCATGCATGTGAAGGACGAAATCGTTTGACTTGTTGACTCCTTGCAACCTTGGGCGCATTTTACCCTTGCTGGTGGATGAACTTTCTCCAACGTCCTTGGGTGACTCTTCACCTTCTTTTTTTTTGTCTTCACATGGCCTAGTTTGGGCGCATTTTGCATGTGATGAAGGATAAAAAACTTTGACTTTGTTGACTCCCTCCTTCCTTGGGCGCATTTAGATGCATGAGAAGGATAAACTTCAAGTTGGGCGCATTTGGAGGGGTGAGGCGGATTTCTTTCATGCCTTAGAAAATTTTTTAAACCTCCTGAGCATTCCTTTTGGGCGCATTTCCTTATGCCTGCAGGACGAAGATCGTCGACTTTCTTTGACTTCTGGTGCTTTGGGCGCATTTGGACCCCTGAGCAGGATGAACGACATACTTAGAATTTTTTCTTGAACATCTTCACTCACCTGGGCGCATTTTGCTAGGCCTGCTGGACGAAGTTCCAGACTTAGACAAATTTTCATCATTTTTCGCCAGCTTATGTGCCCTGCTATTTATAGTAAGTCTTCTCAATTTTGCTCCTCTGAAGCTCGGAATGGCCTGAAATTTTAAACATAGCATCCTCATAACCTTATCAACCTGTTGGCACTGCCATTTTTAGTCACCCTGCTATTTTTAGCATGTTTCTGAAGGTGGTTTACTATAAATAGTAACCTCATGTTTTTGATAGCTCCCATGCTCCGATCGAGTTGAAATTTTAATGAGGCGCTCCTCGCCACGTGTCCTTACTGCTGACACTGATGCATGCACTTGATTTACTATTTTTAGCATGTTTCCAACCTGACTTACTATAAATAGTAAGTGCTCCGTTTGACTCGAAATTTCACCAGCAGATAGCCTGAAGAATGCTGATTGCGGTGGTTTACACCGGATTTCGAAGATTTCGACTTTTTACGCCTATTTTTAGGCTCCGAAGCTGGAAACCCTAATTCGCTCTACATGCATATCAAATGATCTCTGTTTCCCTTCGTTTTTGTGGCACTGCGATCAGCTTGTGAATCTGAACTGCTGGGAGGTAGCTGCCGGGACACACCTACTAAAAATAGCAAGTTCCTTACTGAGTGAGAATCCTCATTTGCATGTCATACCATCGCGAAGCTCTCGAAAAACCCATCAGGAATCACCCGACATGCAAAAGAAACCCTGACATGCAAACCCTAAAAATAGCCTCGAAAAGCTGAATTCTGAAAATGGTCGTCTCGTTTTGCATGTTACATCGTCGCGAAGGTCTCGAAAAACCCAGAAGGAATATGCCAACATGCAAAGAAAATTGCGCACCGCACCTTGATATTCATCATTTGGTGCTAAAAATAGTAAGTGTCCGCTGCCAAATTTTGCATGTGAGTAGTCTGATATGCTCTGAATGCCGTGTGACTGTCGGAATCTCAAAATATGCTGACAAATTTCCCTGAATTGTGCACTTACTAAAAATAGTAAGTACCTTGGAATCTGATGAAAATTGGCTAGAAGCCTGCTGGATGCCTGCTGACAACAACGTTAAGTTCAATTTTCAATTTACTCACTTTACTTGACCTTGGACTGACCAGAAACGATGAAACCCTAATTTTAGACTTGGTCAGTTTCACACTTAGACTCACTGACGGGCGCAACCCCTCGAAAGGCGGACATCAGAAAAGAGACAGAGCGAGAGAGAGAAGAAAACCCAAGCCAAAAGACTGGAACGGAGCAAAAATTTAGGGGGTCCCCATCTTGAATGGGGCGATGTGTGAAAAGGTCACAACACTACTTTAGCATAATTTCTTGTTGGGAGTGGCTTGGAAGGGTTCCATAATACCTTGGTGATGTTTTCCCAATCTTGAATCAATACTGTAACCAAATTGGGAAAGTATATTTGCATTGGGAAGATATGTGTCTTTGAGCTCATAGATGCGTGATTGTTTTGCAATAACTACTTCCTGTTTTCTTTCATAGGCAGAAGTGTGTGCTTTGCAACTTGCACTAGGTTATCTTCCTTATCGGACTTTATGCCTCTACTTGTGTTAGAGTCTGGCTTATTTGTGGTTGGTGTTGGATAGCCTCTTCTTTGTACTTCTACAACATATTTATCAAAGAGGCTACTACATTTTTCATCTATTTAGTGCTGTGTGATTGGGAGGGTGAAAGCTCCTACCTTGCAATAGGACTGCCACCATGCTTTAATTTTTCCCTTAGACCACATAATTATCTCTTGCACTCAGTCTATTTTCTTTTTCCTCAGCCAATGCTCATTCCTTTCCTAAGGGTCAAACTCTAACTTCCATTTGTAGAATTGGTAGTGTTCTTGCTTTGGGGGAGTATTTTCTTTCAACTTTTGGTTGCTAGGCAAGCAATTGCTTACCTCTTGGTTTCAACAACCTATTTGAACTAATTGCAACAATCTTTGAAGTCAAGGGAACTTTCATCAAGCCTTCAAAATGACTTGATATCAAGGTTGGGCTCATGAATAACATTGTAGGAAACTTCATTCTCCATCTTAATGGAAAATATACCATTTGGGTTGTAATACCAAGAGTCATCATTCATCTGCAAGGAGAGTTCGACAAATGTCTTATGAAAGAACTCATAACCTTTATGCTTCTTTAGCTATAAAGTCGGGATGGACAATGGAACCTCGTAAAGTGTCATGTTATTCACATCAAAGCCAAATTCACTATCTAATAAATCATGTTGTTGCATTAATTCTAGTGTGACAAGATGAGAGGTATGTTGATAAGTCAACTTGAAAATGGGTTGGGAAAACTTGTGAAGTTGAATAAGAGCCAATCCTTGGGGATAGACAATACTAATTCCATTATCTCTAGGGGGTTCAAGGTACATCGCAACTACTGGAGGTGACATTGCACATGGGGTCACAAAATTTGTGATAAAATCATAGAAGGAGCTGGACCTAATGTTCAATCAGGGCTCCCATTTGTGAACTGAGAGAAGATGGCTTTTGGTGTACATGGTGTTGCAACTAACACCCATCTTCTTCAAAGATTTTACATTTTGGTGCAGCAAAAGCTAATCTAGGAACCAAAAAGATTGGAAGGTTCTGCTATTTTCAAATTCACTCAACTACCTTTTCATAGCACATGCCACATACAACTTCTTTAACAACATTAAAGAAAGAAGTAGAGATAAATGGGGGTTTTGGTCAGGACCAAGGTCACTTTTGAAAGCATTTTTCCATAAATTCTAGTTGGACAAACTTTTACTTTCCTTTGTAATGCTCTTCCAACTTGTCAACCTTGATCAATTGATGCTGCTTGACCTCAAGAACACCAAAGGCATTGCGGATAGCTTGTTCATTGATAACCAGGATAACTTTACCTTTGGAGTCTCAGACCCTTCCAATCATGTGCATTGTAATTGTTGGCATAGAATTGAACTAGCTTTGGTATGGGGCGCATTCAATTGGGAAGAATTTTAACAATGCCAAAAAGCCGAGTATGGTTGTGACAATTCTCACAATCAACCTTGAGCTGCATTGTGGTACCCAAAGATGAACTTCAAGTCACATGAGGCTCTTTGTTGATCACAAGGTCAGAGATATCAGCTGGCTTGTCGACTATAAGCACCTCAAGTTCTTTCATTTTCTTTGTTTGCTCACTAGCCACAACAGAAGTGCCAACATTTGATGATTCCTCTTGCCAAACTTCCTTGAGGAAATCTCGCTCCTTATTTGGATGACATCCTTTCTCCCCATGAGATGAGGATGCATAGGGATATGTGGGGGTTTCTTTGGAGACCATATTTTCAAGTGTGGAGTTGGGACACATTCACAAAGATATCTTGTGGGGAAAAGCCGAAGGAAGCCAATAGCTCAATACTCACATAATACCTTAGTCAATCTTGCAGATGTTAATGTTTTGGGAACAATAAGGCATTACTTGTGGCTTAAGAAAAAAGCATGGAAATCTAGGCTTTGTTAATCAATATATTGTGAGTGATTGCATGTGGCAGTTTGTTTTTGAGAAAAAATGCATGAAAAAGGACAATAGGAAAGCGTGGATTACTTTGAGATAGTCATGTATCTTGAAAAGGACAAGATAAATTTTTGTGTTAGCTTCTTTTCATAATTGTTTAATATGAATGTTAGTACTTATTGTCTTTTGCAATAATGACCCCAAGAAATTCAATAAGGAGAACAAGTGGTATGAATTTTTGATATTTGATATTGTGAATCTCTCGAGTATTTAATAACAGGATCAAAATTCACGTTTTTTCTTTATTATTATTGTGGAGATTATGTTACACTTCTAATTTTGAGAAAACACATTTAATTTCATCAGTGATGATTCTGCTGCTAGGCAACGGTGTTGGAGCTTAAACCTGGTTGGTTCTCCTATGTGATAAAGTAGAGTGCATATCAGAAGTACTAGGACACAGTAAAGGGTTGAATACTTTCTGAGTCAGTTCAGAGGAGAAAGCACTTGCATTAATTCCTAAAAATGATCAAAAATAGTGAACAGAGAATAGAAAGTTTGTAAACTGTGAGGCGTCAAGGGAGCATTTGGTGTATGCAGTCTGAATCAATTTAGTTTTTGTTTTCTGCATTTAAATATACTTTAACACTTGCTATACAACTCCTAGATGGCTATCAGGATTGAATACTTGGATAAATCTTACATCATTTGATTACCAGCTGTTTTGCTTTAAAAAATTGATTCTTTTCTACTGGGTACTGATGTGCATGAGTGCAACTTATATTTTTTACTGCATACTTAAATCTGATATGTGGCTGGCAGGTATTGGTAGAGTGGACACATGGGCGAAACATAATTGTTTCCAGTGCAGCTCCCAGTGTAAATGAACTGAGAGGGCCTAATGATGTCATGAATATGTCTACACTGTTTGGTTTATCTAAAGAGCATGCAAAGACAGCTATTTCTATGAATTGCAGGTATGAGTATTCTGAAAGAATCAGACAAAGTGCAGTGTAAAAAAATATTAGATATAGATACTATTTGCAAGTGTTTTTGCCTGTTTTATAGTTAAAATGTGGGTGAAAAGTAAATATGTTAGGCCAAATGCTTTTAAATTACAGAAATAAATAGGTCAAGATATTATGCAATAAAATTTGAAAGTGTATTTAAAATCATTCTTTTATTTCACATATGAGCAATTATTATTTCCTATTGTAAATATTAATTTGATACACTTCATTGCAGGTCACTAATTCTTCGTGGATTAACTCGAAAGAACTGTTACAAGATGGCAATTCAAGTTACTAGCCATCCGCCTGATGGGATTGTTGGTTCAGATAGAGCCTGGTTTAATGCTTCGGAAGTTTGGGATCCTATCTCAAGTGGAGAAGGCGATGTAGTTCTGAAAGCAAATCTGGTTGTGAGTGGACAATTGAACAATGGAAAAGGTCCCTTGTCTAGGGCAAAGAAAAGGCGTCGAGGTTCTAGTCAATCAGTTTCTGTATCTTCTAGTCACAATAATAGTGTTGTGTTAAATCAAAAAGGTATGCGTATTGATCCAGATACATCTATTTGTGGCCTTAGGCTAAAGGAAAGCCAACTTACTTTTGACATTAAAGAGCAGAATCCTGGAATAGAAGAGGCCAATGCATGCCAATCTACTAGAGATGAGAGCAATAAATCTAGCTTTGCAGGTGCCACAGAGTTTCTTCCACTTGATGACAATATTCAGCGAGTAATGGCTAATGGTATTGGGGGTACTTTGCTACAAATAGATGATGCACTGGTTACAGAGCACAAGTCAAGTACAAACAAAAACATGCAACCATCTATTGTAACTATAGACGCCAAGAATAAATTTAACTTTTCTAGTGCCTATGAATTTCTGCCATTTAATCATAGTACTAAGCAGGTAACTGCTAATGGTATTGAAGGTACTTTGATTCAGACAGATGGTGAACCTGTGGATAGCATTACAGATTTGATGGATTACAAAGCAAATACAAACAAAAACATGCAGTCATGTGATGATGATATTGATGCAGAAAACATTACTAATATTACACCTTCAAGCTCATTTTTCACTGTTGATAAGGGTCCTACTGGAACTCCTGCTACTAAAGAAGCTTTAAAGGTGTGCAGGGAATCCTTATTACCATCTGATTATGGAAGGGATTCAAGATTTATTAGAAGAATTTCTGTTTGTGATAATACTTCACAAAGGGAAGTATCAGAATTGAAACCACATGGTAGAACCATTGGGGTTGAAGTGCAGAAAAGAGCGCCTGTGGTTTTGGGATCTGACATTGAAATGAATGGACTAAAAGACAGAGCAAATGAGGTACATATTACAGAACCAAACATGGAAGAAATAAAAATGGTTTCATATAATGCTTTAACGGAGGCAGCAATGCCAACAATGGGTGTTGTGGAAGAGAGTGCAGCTTGTGTCAATGCTGATGCACTTGTGGAACTCATTCCTAAAACTGGTAAGTGTGCTTGATTATAGAGACTAGTCACATGATGGAAGGTGAAATATTTCTAGATACACTATTTTTTTTTATTACTCACAAGTTGTCAATTGGACAGGAGAAAAATTAAGAGAAATTTTGTTACATGACATACCTCCAAGATGACTAGATTATGAACGTGGCAAACTATTTTATGATCATTTCTGTTTTCTTTTGGCTAATGATACATAGGATTAGGGACCAAAACCTGTAAAAAATAAGGGTGGAAGTTCAAGCATCCAATAGCTAAAGCTCATTTGGGACATAAATACCAAAGTGCATGATCACATGCAGACTAGAGTCAACACCACATAAAGAATTCAATAGAACCAAGCTTTCACTCTTCCAAGGATATCCTTCAGAAGCCTTCAAAGTTCAAACCCAAAGAAAAACCTTCACTGGAAGCAACTGCATCTAACTAGCAATACTCACAGAAAGAAGGGTCACAAAACAGACTTTATATAGCTCCCTAGCTCCCTTGTGAACTAATACTGACCAGCGACCAATCTTTTCAGTTCAGAATTGTACCTCTTAATGAAGGATAAACATAATTGGAGAGGGCAGACAAGGGGGAACAAATCATCTCAAGACTGCCCTTCAACCCATTTGAAATTGTATGTAAACACAACCTTCTTTCAAGATTTCTTTCCGCAAAGCTCTCCAATTTTTAACAAATTCACTCAACCAAGGGCTATTCAATATTCAAATTTGTCTTTCCACAAGAAATAAAACACGACCATAGAAGACAAAAATAAAACTGGAAATTCATGAGATCACGGAACTAAACCCAAACACATTATTTCTTTACTGGTTAAGTCTTCATTATGTAATAGGAGCTTATAACTTTAGACATCAAAGCAAGATGATTTGAGAGTTTTTAACTTTTTAGCAGCCAGGGATGGATAAATTATGCAGGCTGGCTCCCCAAACCCTATCAGAACATATAATTTTTTTAATTTTGGAAGGCAGCTTTCCAAATTAATGTATATGCTCATCACAATAAGGGGAAGGAGCAAGAGGGATGTTACTTCTTCTCACCCAGAATTTTGACCTTGTTGAAATCCACATGGTTGGTGGCTCCATCATTCTCCTCAGAAGAGGAAGGAATGCAGCACTAGAAGTTGTCCATACACATTTCCTCAAAGAGAGTCATCCCCAACCTTGCCACTATCTCTTTGTTTCCCTTCAGCATGGCCTTAATCCCTTTGATGATAATGTGAAAGTTGTTAAGATTCTCTGCATTGGAGCACCTAACCATCAGATCTATATCATCCAAGTCGTCATGAAGAAGGAAATAGCATCAAGTTCTTTACTGCCTTCTGAACAATGTCCATGTCCATTGCACCCATTGTCCTTGCCGCCCCACACATTCTGGCAATCATATGCACCTGTAAGGGTTTCTAATTTCCAGATCAATTAAATCTGTGAAGGAAGGAATCACTGTGGTAGCATCTAAAAATTACTTTTTGCTCACTTCTGCAATTGGATTTTCATCAATCCTTGAGCTTCAAGTTGCTCTCTTTCCATGCCTCGAAGCAGTGAGCATAAAAAAACAAAAGCTGAGTGTTATTTGCCCTGCAAAGCTTAAGCAAAACAGGCATGCAAGGTAATAAATACACCACCATAGTTGTTTGTTTGTGTGTGAGGACAGCAGGTGGTGCTTAATCAAA
>VDFB02284475.1:0-68300 GCA_007258455.2 Sequoia sempervirens
GTTTTGCTTTGGTTTGTGTTGCTCTTGCTCTTGGTTCTTACTCTTTCTGGGATCTCCTGTTGCATTTGTGTTACAGTGGTGACAAAGTAGGTGTGATGCTCTCAGTATTTCCTTCTCAAACTTTAATCATTTTTTTAGAACATCATGGTATGAATTCTCTACCCAATGTCACATACCCTTGTGTCTAAGACAAAGAGTCCTTTAGTCAGATGGAACATGAACACATTAGGGTCTCACATTTTGAATATTAAAGATGCTTGAGGTTATAGAAGAGCCTTATGAAGTTTGCATAGGTAAAAAATCTTTTTTCTACTTTAGTGCCACTGTGGTTCTCATCCCTGAGTGTGAACTTCACTGTTCACAAGTTGAAGTAAAAAAGAAGAAGAGAGAAATAAGTGAAAAGACAAGTAATATCAGGAAAATAAAGAGACAATATCAAAAATTAAAAGACTTAATTCAACTCATTAGGGGAATCTGAATATCTCTATCAGGGCTATAGACGCCTGGTTGGAAGTAGAGCTATGTTCGGGAGAATCACAACGATAACCTCATCGGGGATATGGATTCCCGACCGGCAGCGAGGCTCTATCCAGGGTGCTTTTAGAGTATGAATCTTTATGTAGCCTGTTCAGACCAAGTTTGGTTTCTTTTGCAGCTAAGGGAGGGCAATGAATGCATATGCACACACTTCGACCCTAGTGTAGGAAAAGTTTGGATGACTTGTGGGTTCTTTGGTTTAACCTTAGGTGGTGACTGGATGGATGAGTTGAAATCATAAGTTCTGGGTTCTTGATTCCAGTTTGTCATCGAAATGCTTTGGAGCATTTCCCCAACGGAGTCACCATTTGTTGTGCAATTTTGCACACACGCCCCACTTGGAGTAGGGACCCTCTGTTTTCTGTTTTCGGATGTCTCTTGGACCTTTGGTTTTTTATTAGATTTGTCCTTTTGAGGTCTCGAGATGTTGGTCTTGCTTACCTTGGTCTTACCTTGAAGGTTGAATCGATCAAACTTGTTTTTTTTAACGGGGTCTGGGTTTTGACCTGGGTCTGGGATTTTTCGGCTCACCCGGATTCTGCCAGGTCCTGGTTCATTATCTGTCAATGTCGGATTTTCTGGAGTCTGGGTTTCTGGTTGAATCGGGGATTTTCTGGATCACATGGATTTTCCCAGACATTGTCCGAGTCCCAGAGGGGTGCGTCGTCCACGAAATTCATGCTCACCAGGATAGTCCGTTTGACCCGGATTTTCCTAGAATTCTGTTTTGAACTCGGGTTTATGGATTTCCTCGATATGTCTTGTCAGCCATTAATGCTTGGGGTACGTCTTCTCTGGCGTGAGTGTGGGAGAATTTAAGGTCTTTTGATTCTCTTCCTGATTTCATTTTTCATTTTCTATTTGCTCTAGCACTTGAGTTTGTTCATTCTTGAGCTTTGATCAGTTGATTTGGTCTGTTCGCGTGTGGATTCCTTGGGCGTTTGTGTTGATATTATCGCCGCTAGGGTACCGTGATTCACAGTGATTTCCTTGGGCTCTAGGTTCATTTGGATTTAATCCATGGTAAGTCATTGTTGACTTCTCCTATTGTTTTGTGCTTTGTAATTGAATCTTTCATGTCGTTGTTGATGATTATTTGGGTCAACCCTTATTTGTTTTCATGGTTACATATTTATCGAATTTGGGTTTGATTCACCTTTCCACAGGTTTTAACGCCTGCACTACGCATCCCTTCTTTTTTCGATTGAATTTCGGGTGTACGCCTATGACTAGGAATTCCTGTTAGGGCCTTGCCTTGCTGGCACGTAATCTGGTTTGATTTGTGAAGTTAGGGTTTTGATATGTCTGCCTAGGGTTGTTAAGTTTGGTGGATTTGTCATGACCCTCATGTCTTGTGTCTAGCTCAACCTTGTTCGCAACACCTGGGACCCTGGTGTGCCCTAGTTTGATCATTTTGAGGGATAGTGTCTAAATTTTGAGCTTGCCCAAACTCTCATGGCGGAGGATTTAGTTTTCAAGTTTAGGGCATCATTGTTTCGACGCAAGGATCAACCATTTGAGAGTCTTGGGAGTTTAAATTCAAGTATAATTGAAATTTAGCTTATTAGGGTTGAGTTTATGGTCGTTGGATTCAGATGGGGGGTTTGTATGATCACTCAATTAATGGTCTGCACGTTGAACGATCTTCGGGTTTCTGAGGCATCCGCGGAGTTCCCATGCACCCGAATTTTCCCAGATTACTTCATTTTCCTGAATTTTTCCATTTCCCTGAAGTATGACGAGTCCTCAAAATTTTGAGCTGCTCACGGAAATCCAAACTACCCAGATTTTTTCGGTTTTCTGCCTGGTTCCACTTGATTTTGATTTTTGAAATTGAAGTAATGAATCAAAATTTGGATGATGATTTCTTGTTGATAAATGGATGAATCTCATGATAATTATGCATCTCTTTTGTCTGTATTGATTATTTATTTGATGAAATGATTTCTTGGCAGCGGGAGTCCGTCTGGGTCAGATTTCTCCGAAATTCTGCCCCGATCGGATTTTCCCGGATTACTTCATTTTTTGGATTGTTTAAGATTGATGATTAATGATTTATCTTAATGATTTCATGTGGTTTCGAGGCTAACCTTTTTATTGAAATGTAAATGATAATTGGATTTTCATGAGGCTCTTTTATGAATACAGGCTTAATCGAGCAAGGCAGCGACAAGAAAGTCCAAGGGGGATACAAAAGGATCTTCAGTTACGGATGCGGAAAAGATAAGGCTGGATGTGAAGAATCAGTTGCCGGATAGTAAGTTGGCTTCAGTTTGGTCAGAGGTCTTGGACATCAATGTGGGAGCTTGGAGATATGAGGAATTCAAAGAAAGGACAGCTCAGAGAGATTTATCGGTCTTGACCAAGGGAGTGGTGAAATCTGGACTGGCTCATGTGGTAGGATTTCCTCCTACAGTTCAATGTTATGAATTAATATTAGAGTGTGCCTGACACTATGACTTTGATATGCAGAGGATTGTCAGCACTGATGGGAGAGTATTGGAAAACTTTAATCCAGTTTCCATTGCCCAGGCATTTGATATGCGAGACTTACCATGTGTTTGTGCCTTGGACATGGACTTGGCTAGGACTTATTATGAGGATGAACCTACCAAAGCCCAGTAGATGATCAATTCTTGGCTGGAAAAGCCAAAATCTCATTTCTCCAAGCTGCCTAAACAGTTACACAGGGTCAAGTTCCGACAAGATATATATGATGCAATCACACTGTTGAGCAGGGTGGCAGGCTTGAAGAGTGCTGGGGCATTGGAGAATTGGATGGTGCATGTCATTAACAAGATTGAGCAAGGCATCAATTACCATTGGGCAGGGATTATCAGTGCAATGATTGACAGGCAGATGAGAGATGTGCTGGAGACAAAGAAATTCACCATGACATCTTATGTGGTATATGTACTTGCCAGATTTTATCCATACAGGGGATTGAATCCAAAAGGAACATTTGGGCAAGATGTCATCTATGAGGTGTACCCTGAGCTGCACCTAGGGAATTGAATTATAGAAGAGCAAATGATGCATTCACTATGCATATTACTAGGTTGCTTCAGAACGCAGAGCATGTGAGAATTTCTGATGGAGCCAAGGAACTGATTAAAAGATATGGAGCCTGGTTTATACAATTCCCCACCTTCTCCTATATCAGAATTGATGGATGTCCCACTACTCCATATAGATTGCCAAGATATCCCACTGACCACATCGTACTCTTGGAGGTTACCTGACAGATATGTGATTTCAATGTTATTGTTAAAAATGAGAAGCAAAAGACAGGGTTTGGTGGGGATTTTCCCTTGAAAATTGGTATAAGTGAGGTTTGTCCTTCAATCCAATCGGCTCATGCATCAGGGGAGGAGTTGAGTACTTTTGGTTTCTCTTTCCATTCTAAGAGGGTAGGCTTTGACATCACTGGCGAAGCACATAAGAAGGCTACTAAAGAATATAATCACAAAGATGATCTAGAGGATTACTGGGCGAACAACAAGGATGACTTTGAGGTGAGACAGAAAAGGTATTCTAGGCTTCCAGTTGATGTAATCAGGATGTACAATGTCAAGTTGATTACTGATCAGTTGGAAGATGACAAAAATTTAGTCCAGGATCATGCATTTGAATCAGTTAAGGACAGACCCATTGGAGAGATAAACTGGTCAGAAAGGGAAATAACTGAGCTAGAGGAATTGATGGCTCCTATTGTGAAATCCACCAAGTCATGGCTGAAACATAAAGTATGGGAATTGGAGAGTGAAAAGGTACCTTGTACTTTCAATCTGATGGGAAATCTAAATGCTCATTCTACCTCAAAGGAGTCAGGTGAGGATGATTCTACATGCAAAACTAAGGTAGGTTCACCTTTTAAGATTAAAATCAGAGGCCCTAAGGAGGGTGAGCTTGAAAAGAAAAGAAAACCTAGGGGAAAGAAGAGGAGTCATACTATGAAAATAGGTAAGTCTATCGAAGAGGAGGAACTTGAGAAAGTAGAGAAAGAAGACATTCCTCCAGAGCCAAAAAGGACAAGGATAACCAGGGCCTCTAAGAAGAAAGATCAAGAAACTTCTAAGGATAAGGCAGACCCTCATGTGGTCAATGTGGAGAGCTCAGGAGAAAAAACCCAGGTTTATTCAAGAAGGTCAAGGACTCCATCTCCCAAAGAGACTATGCAAAAGGCAGATCCCCTTCCAATGGCATCCACTATAGAGAAGCAGAAAGATACCTCTCCTTCATTGGGTATACCTGAACAGATGACTCATGAAGAGAATGAGACCAGTGAGGAAGTGGAACCGTTTAAGGATGGGGAACTTTATGGCACAACTGCTGAGTTTGAGGTAGGATATGTGGAGATGCATCATTCTCTACTGGTACAATGTGAGGATTCTCCTACAAATAGTAAAGATAATAGATCCCCTGAGAAAGAGGATGTTCTTGTTAAGACTCCATCACCCTTGCAAGAAGAGGAGCCAAAAATGGGAAACAAATGTGGTCAATCTCCTGAAAAGGAAAAGGATAAGATGGTAGATCAGCATGAAGAGGTCAAGAAGGATGAAATCCGAGTGGATCCTGCTGTTCTGGATTGGCTAGACAAAGAGATCAGAAGGAAACGGGTCATTGTTGAGGACACTCCTCTCAATTGGGATGAAATGTTGGCCAAGGTTGGAAAGGGTAAGAGGAAGAAGGTAGCCAAGGTGGTTTCCAAGATCGGAAGGGATGAAGATAGTAACAGGGTTATTCATATTGCTACCCCTGCTGCTGGTAAAAGTAAAGATGGGGTCACCGGGAAGGATTATGATGTACATACCATTAATCTTGGGCCCACTTCTATGACCCACTTCTATGGAACAAGATATTAAAGAATATGAGGGGTCCAGTGCAGTGATCATTGGGAGATTGAGGAAGGAAACATAGTCTAAGCATGAACTAAAGAAAGAGAATGAAAGGCTTAGGAAATGTCTGGAGGATTTAATGAAGCCCTTACAATCTTTTCACCCATCCTCTTCTGCTACTGCTGGTTTCTTGCAAAAGGAGACCATCTCTAAAATAGAAAAGATGAAAGCTTCTACTCTGGCTACAATAAATTGGTTGCAGGAGGTACAGGCTAAGGGAGATGATGCAATAAAGGAGATCCTTTCAACTGGAAAGGATGCAATAAGGGCTAAGGATTCGTTAGATTATGTTTTATCTCAGGATAAGGAGGACACTGATCTCTTATTGCAGAAAACCAAAACAATCATGGAGTATGATAAGGATCGGCTGGTTATTGATAGAATTCTTTCTTCATCTAGGGTTAATGAGCCTTGGGAGTGGTTTGAGGCCCTGCAAATCCGACAGAAAACCATCAAGAAGATCTACAAACAAAGGAAGCAGATGGATGGTAATTTAACTAATGTTTATGATGGATGCATCGCCTTTTTTGAGATAATGACTGGCAGGAGGAAGATCGCCCCTAGGTACTTGAGTGTGGAATAATTGAGGGAATGGTGGCATGATGTCTATGCCCCTGATATTGAAAATTATGTGACAGGGCACCAATTGGTAGATGCGGCTACTTATCTGGCTGTGATGGATAAGTACTTGGCATATAAGGGTGACTGGGATACAACGGTTAAGCAGTCAAGGGAAGAGATTGAATCAATTGAATGTCGGCTCAAAATCCTACCCTTGCCACCTGTTGCTGAGTTAGATAAGGTGTTTTTGAAAGTTCATGAATTGCTAGATCAGAACAAGGATAAGGGAGGCAGTAGTTAATATCATGCCAACTTTGTGATTTGTGCTTCCCTATTATTATAGGGCATGTGTTGATCTAGGTTGCATTGAGGAATGTGTTTTGGCCGACCTTGATGATGTATCAAAATTTAATGTGTGCCTTATTTTGAATTTCCTGAGGCCAACTTGTTTTGGCTATTTTATTTTGTAAATGTATGGCTGGGCCGACATGTTTTGAGGGTTCTCTTTAAATTGGCATTCCTGCCTCATTTGTAGGAGTGAGACAGATAATAGAGAATTAGACAAGCTAGATTGAGAAAAGAGCTAGAGCATTCTGTAGTTGAGATAGTAGTTAGTTCTTTCGAGCAAGTGCTATAATACAGAACAGTGGAATTGTTGCTATATTTTGGTGATCTAATACAATTGAAGGCATTGTGGTTTCTCTGGTGAATTCTTTTGTGTTAGTTAATCTTGCATGGTTCCTGTTGTTTCATCCTTTGAAATTGCTTGAAGATATAAGATTTGATGTTAAATTTAGAATTAGATTAGTTTGGTGAATAATGTTCATGGTTTCATGCTTGGAATGTTTGTAGCAATCTCTGGTCTATACTCCCAGTAACTATCTGATTGTAGTGGGCTGGTGAAGTCAACCTAGACCATACATCTATTTGTGCTTAGTTCGATTGTGGATGAATGTCTATGATTTTAAAATCTGTATGCCTTAGAAGATTGCACCTTTCTTGTGATATTGCATTGTGGGTTAAGCAGGAATTGGTTATTTTAGATTGGTCCGTTCCAGGTATTTATCATTTGCATTGTTCATCTTAGAAATAGCTTAGATTTCGTTATATCTCTTACACCCTCATCTTTTGTTGTTTCTTTATTATTTGGTTAGATTTAGGATTTAAGATCATAATATTGCAAAATTTGATAAATTGGAAAGATACAGTTTGTTTGTAGTAAGGTCCGATTGTGATTACCAACATTTTCACATATTATCTGAGTTGTTTATGCATTGTCAAGACCTGACACCCGAGAGACCTTGGGGTGATTTTCAGCAATTTATTGTTGAAGATTATCTTTCAAGAGAGATATAATATCATTTTCTGTCTGAGTTGTTGATGTGCAGAAAACACCATCAACAGGCATCATCAAAGCACTCCCCTTGACCTTATTCGGTTTCCCTAGTATCATAGTGCCACAAGACACTATGATCATAGATGTTCCCCCTATGTTCGGCCTCTGTCTATCCCAAAAATTTACTTCAAAGGTGGGTGGATATCTATCCTTGGATTGGTCACATTTGACCCTTAGAACCAAGCATGGTGTGAAGATAAAGATAGAATTTGAAGATTTACATTCAGAACATGTAGCTGATGAAGCCATGATCAATTTTGAAGCCGCACACACCTCTATCACCAAGCAAGAAATGTATTCCACTGAGCTACTAGAAGATGAAAAAGTGACTGAAGATTGTAATGATCAAGAAGATGTTCTCCTGAGTGAACATATAGATACCAACCCTTTCAGTAACTACCATGCTATTGGGCTGGGCACCTATTTCATCTATGATGAAGATCAAGTGCTACCAAAGGTTGTCAAGGAATCTGAAGGTGATCAAGTCTCAGAAATGTGGACATTGCACTTCGATGGAGCAAGATGCAAGAATGGCACAAGAGCTAGGATATGTTTAATATCCCCATAGAATGAAAAGACACTGAGGTCTTTCAACTTCCAGTTTTCCTGCTCAAACAATGAAGCTGAATACGAAGGACTAGTGCAAGGTATCAGCCTTGTGGAATGGATGGGCATTAAGCAATTAATGGTGTTCAAAGATTATGAACTAGTAGTCAATCAAGTCCGAGGAAACTCTGTGACCAAGAATGTCCGAATGTGATCCTACAAACATTGAGTTTGGGACCTGATTGAGGGTTTTGAATCCTTCAACATTCAGACAATTCCTCAAGAACAGAATGCAGATGCGGATCGTATGACATTAATCAGATCTTAATTTGATCCTACCTCCGATCTCATTCATAACAAACACTTTGTACTAGTAATAGTCTGACCAGTGATTCCAGACAATGACCAAAGCTGGAAAGTGTTTGACAACAATGAACACATTGCCTTGTTCATCTAGCAGTCAGGTGAATTTACTGAGCAACTTCAACTGAAGATCGCCGAAGCTTATGAAGGACAAATCATCTAGCTGAAATCCAACAAGTTTCCAAAAGGATTGGTCACTCTCGAAAACCTTTTCGATTGTGATGATGCAAGAAATGAAAAAATAAAAGTTTGTAGCAAACAAAAGTGACTATGCAGACTTACAAGTCAAAGATGGAAGAAAGCTCAAGGTTGGGAATGACGTCCCACAACACGATAAAGAAAGGCTTATCGACTTTTGCGGAAAATATGGAGTGGTGGCCTAGTCATACGACAACCTTAGGGGATATGATCCTGATATCATTCAACACACAATAGAGTTGGCATAAGGTGCAAAGCTTGTCCCCAAAAATAAAGGCCAGAAAATCCCAAGATTGAAGCATTAATGGCACAAGAATTAACAAATCTAATCCAATCATGGATTGTCTTCTCAATCAAGCATAGCACGTGGGTATCCAATTTGGTTCCGGTCCAAAAGAAGAATGGAGATATTTGCCTATGTGTGGACTTTTGGGACCTAAATAGAACATCCCTGAAGGATCATTACCCACTACCTTCAATGGATTCAATCCCGCAAACGATGGCAAGGTCAGAGATGTTTTCCCTGTTAGATGGATTCTACGGTTACAATCAAATTCAGGTCAAAGAGGAGGATCAACATAAGACAATGTTCACTACTAAGTGGGAAATTTTTGCATATGCTAAGATGTCATTTGGCCTCTCCAATGCAGGGGCTACCTTCCAGTGGGAATGGATATCGCTTTCAGCGCACTAATCAAAAAGATTATCCTAATCTATTTGGATGATTTGACGATGTTCTCCAAGTCCAAGGATGATCATTTTGGTCACCTTGAGATGGTTTTCAAGAAATGCCAAGAGTTCAGGATATCCTTGAACCCAAAAAAATGTGTCTTCGGAGTACCACAAGGAAAACTACTAGGGCACGTAGTGTCCAAAGAAGGAATTTCAATCGATCTTGAGTAGGTGAAAGCAATCAAAGAGCTTCCTCTCCCAGTCAACAAGAAGGGTGTTCAATCCTTCTTGGGGAAGGTAAATTTTGTTAGCAAATTTATTTATGATTTTGCAGGAATAATCAGGCCAATTACCCTAATTCTGAAAAAGGATCAAATATTCAAATGGACAAAAGAAGCCAGAGAAACCTTTGAGAAATTCAAGGATGCTATCTCTTCCACTCTTGTTTGGTTAGCCCAAACTTATCAAAAAAAATTATAATGTATGTATTCAGTAGCAAGTCAAACATTGCTACTATCTTAACTCAAAAAGATAACGAGGGAAAAGGAGAGAATCTGATAGCATTTCACTCCTGGACCCTAAAGGAACATGAAACAAACTACAATTTTGTAGAAAGACAGGCATTTGCCATAGTTAAGGGACTTAAGAAGTTCTGACACCTAATCTCTTGCAATAAGGTGATTGTCTATATTGCACATTCTAGTGTGCGCGAGTACATCATGGAAGGAGAAATCACCAAGAAAAGAGCCAATTGGATCACCAAGATCCTCGAGTACGACATAGAGGTCAAGCCTACAAAGACTGTTCAAGGAAGAGGACTGTGCGAGTATCTTGTGCACGAGGAAGAAATGACCCCCAAAGAAGAGAAACTGAAACTAGTCCTAACAAATGAGTTAGAGTGTAAAGGTTGTTGGCTAGAAGATAGAATAAGGTTTATGCATATAGGAAAGTATTCGCTAGGCCTTCCTTCTTAGAAGAGGAGATTCTACCAGCTGCAAAAAAATGGATTCACGCTTATCAAAGGGATTCTTTTCAAGAGAAATTTCAACAGTGTTCTATTGTGATGTGTTACCATAGAGAAAGCAAGAAGGATCCTCGACACTTACCACAACAGTCTTGGAGGCGGGAATTTCTCCTCAAAAACCACTGTAATCAAGATCATGTGCGTGGGGTACTTTTAGCTTATACTATTCAATGCTTCCTACTCCTTGGTGAAAAAATGCAAAGAATGTCAGTTCTTCGCTAGAAGAAGAAATAATTCCACAATGCCTCTCAATCTGATAGTGGTTGATGAGCCATTCGCACAATGGGGTCTAGAATTCATTAGAATGATCAACTCAACCTCCAGCACAAGACATGAATGGATCTTAACAGCCACAGACTAGTTCACAAGATGGACCGAGGTCATGCCACTCAAGAATGTGACAAAGACAGAGATAGTGGATTTCCTAGAGAAATTGGTGACAAGATTTAGCTCACCCAAAACTATCATTTCCAGCAATGCTAAAGCTTTCCTAGGCTCCAAGGTAAGTCAATTCGCACTTACACATGACATATTCCTTAAGACATCATCAAATTACTACCTGCAGGGGAATGGCTTAGCCGAATCAACAAACAAGAATCTAGTCTGACTTCTCAAAAGAGTTGGGCTGGAGTATCAAAGAGAGTGGCATAAAAATCTCCGAACAACACTCTAGGCAGACCACATAACTACAAAGCAAGTCCTCAAGGCTTCATCGTATGAGCTAGTTTATGGAAAATATGTGTTATTTCCTATCTCTATGGAAATTATGGTGCTACAATTGCTAAAATCCCTTGAAGTAGAACAAAATGACGCAATGGAGGTGTGGTTAGCCGAGTTGCTAGAAGTACAAGAGAAAAGGGAAAAGTCCCTAACCACCATGACTAACCACCAACAAGTGGTTAAAAGGTGGTTTGACAAGAAAACGTCTGACCAAGTCCTAAAGTGCAGAGACTTGGTGCTAAAATACAACGAGAGGGCCACAAAGCTGGGCCAACACGGAAAATTTGATAGCCTTTCAGAGGGCCCATTTAGAATAATTCAATGCAAGGAACAAAATGCATACAAGTTAGAGACTATGGAAAAAGAAGTGTTGGGAATTCACTTGAAATTATTCCATTAAGCTTGCTTTCCATACCCATGTAAATATGTAAATATGTTTTTCCCTTCTTTCCCTTTTGTTTTGTTGGCCGGTCTTTTTATTTTATTCTGTGGTTCGTGGTGGAAGGAAACAAGTGACCCATTATTGCAGAGAGTAAGGGAAATACACTCATAGCTAAACAAAGTGAAAAATTAAACACCCACATGCAAAACTAAAATTCATACATACATGCTGAAAAAGAAAATGGCCCAGTTGCAAAATTCAAAGGAAGACAACAAGATGGTTATATAAGAATATATTTTCATTATATATGCTTTGATATTTACAATTTCAAAATGGCTCATAAGGCCATGCTTCCAAAAGTATATTCTATTCTACTTCTTATATATTTTACGAAAGCCTTTTCAGGCATGTCTACAAAAAGGGACTAACTACTATGAGATTTTTTCAAAAGCAAAAAGAAAAACACAAGTCTTCAATTCATAGCGTGAACAGTAGCAATAGACACATCAATGGAAACCTACACAATTTCCTCATCCACAGGGGCATTATCAGCAACATCATCCGATGGAACAAATGTAGGAGGGAACACCAAGTTCCTGAAGTCCATGTACCAGTCGATGTCGTAAAATGACTCCACGTTGTAGATGCATAATAGGAAGTGGCAGGATCGAGCGACCCTTTGGTGGTGCTCATCTTGCATCTAGAGGCGGAAACCACTTAGAAATGGAAATCATAGCATGACCACGTACTCTTCTATAAACCTCCAGAGGTCACTCGTAGTTGGAATTCCCCCACCATATGCAACATTTGCAACGACCTTGCCGAGGCCGTTCAAGTAATTCTTGGGGAAAATATCCTTCACCAGATGAAGAATTAATGGCTTGGGAATTCCTATATCTAATGTGGAGGCCACAAAGTGTGAGTACACATCAATTTTAACTCGATACTTATCCTTGTACTCAAGGCAATCCCGTCCCAAGACCCATTTAATGGCTATGATGGATAGTGAATGCTTGTTCTTCATCATTCTCTTTAAGCGCCTAGTAGAAATCTCTCCTAGGAAGGTAGTCTGAGACTTGTATGACACTAGCCGAATTGGGGTATTCATCTTGTCATACTTTATACAAATACCTTAAAACTATCCCTACAAAGCACCTAAGTCTAGCCTATAGGAACGCTACACAATGCAAATGCTAAACTATTACGCCAATTACCTAATACCAATTCTGCTCAAATCGATAAGTGTGATTTTGCTATCGCTTAGATGCCTATTTATAGAAAAAGTGAGGAAAGGCATGGTAATATGCTTTCCATAAACGTGATGTTAATTAGGTACCAACTTGAAAGTTGTGCCCAGACTCGTTCAAATTTCTAACCCATTTGTGCCTGCTGAGTACGGTTAAGGGCTAATTAATTAGCCTAAACTGGTGGCAGTGATTGGCGCTGTTATGCATGGCCAAGGATTGAGGTGTCATATTCTAGGTATTTTGCATTTCCCAAGGTGAAACTCATCTTTTCAAATGTTGATCACATCTTCAACCTAATCATTCCTCTTAAGATATTAATTGCCAACGCATACGAATGCTTAAGCTACTTGCAAGGCGTTGACTCAAGTTCCAAGAAAATCACATTGTACATGCGATTGCTAATTATATTTATGAATTCTTGTCAAATCAAAATGGAAAGTAATTCATCTCACACAGGACAAGGGTTGGCGGTACATGTCGCATTAAATGCAAAAAAGGTGGTTCTCGTCTACCATCTTGAGAAAAGATCACTAAATATTGCATGAAGAAAGTTTTAAAACACTTAAAAGTTTTCTTTTAAGAACATTACTCAAAGTAGAAAGCAAAAATTTCTAGAGCACTAGAGAGTTGAGGTGAAAATTGTAGAAGAATTCAAGCTAAGCAAAAAGCTTCCCGAAAATTAGCAATGGCAGAAAGTTCAAGTCAGGGAGTTAGGCCAGTGGCGACACAGAGGTTAGCTAAAGCTTTGCGATGAGCACTAGCTGTTAATGTCTTTGAGGATATTTCTTATGCTACAATGGGAATCCCTGAAAAACTAGTATGGGAAAACACAAGGCGGTTGGACAAGCCTAAAATCTACAAAGACTAGAGATTAGTTCATGAAGATTGGGATAATGTCCATGATCCCTTTCTTACAAAAAACCCCAAAGGATTGAGGGAATCTTCCTATGCATGCATGAAGGTGTCCAAGTGCCCAATGTCAGCTGCAAAAAAGGTATGGTTTAGCGAGTTTCCTCAGTATATGGTCTCATCTGTGAACTACTACCTAGAGTTGGTAGATGTGGCCATTAGGCATTTCAATCCAAGTACCAACACTATTGAGGGCCAAACTATTTCAGTTAACATCAGCCTGACTACCATCTGGAACATGATGTGCATTCTAGACCTTGTGCAAAGAGGGATGGAAGTGGAATCATTCACTCCTAAGCAAGGAGATAAAATATGGAGCACTAGGGATAAGGCTCAAGAGTTTTTCAACGAAGAAATTGGAAGAATTGAAGCAAAATGTGGGAAGCTGCCAAGAATTCCTGCTCCACATGACGGTTTCAAGGAAGACATGTGAGATTCTTTTTCAATGATGGCATTTATTTTCGATCTGGACACTGACCAAGAGGTGTAGTCTTTTAAATTGGGTGCAACTTTCCAATTCCACAACCAAAAATCTTATTTCTAGTATGATTTCATAGAATACCTCTCATAAAAAATGATAGAGCAAATTAAAAAATACCCAGTTAAACGAAAGTTTAGATTTGTCTCCTATCTTGCTTATATGGTTTTATATCAAAACCCTGATTTCTTTGATGAGCGCTTAGAATTATCTATCTTTGATGAGAAGGGTAGGAAAAAACTAGTTTTTGTTTGGACCCCTCTCCTCTCTTCTACTTTTGATTACTACGCATTTTCAGATCATTTCTTGACTCTGATTTTACAATATTTACTAGGGGAGGAGTATGCTAATCGGCTCACCTTGACTCAGACAGAGTTTATGGAGAATTTCACTCTAAGATGTGATTGGTTTTTTGGAGTGGATTTTACATTCATCCAAATGTGAGGCTTCACTGGAGAAACCTTCCAACTTTCGACATGTGTGACTAATCAATTGCTAGCTTTGAAATTGTTTCGACAGGCGGGTATTATCGATATTACCTTCTACAACAACAAAAAATTAAAGAGGAAGGGATTCTTCACCTGTCCGCTAACTTTCAAAATAGTAGCCCTAAAAAAGAAGCAGACACACCCGCTATTGCAAGATAAACTAGCTCATTTAGGGTTGGTAATGATCTGTGACAAGTGGGATTATAACCCTTTCAATGATTTACTGTATGATCACCTCAAGGTAACTCACAACCCTCAACCTTACTGGGAGAAGAGGTACAACCCGCTAGAAGATAAAGATGAATTGTTTGTTGACCTAGTTCATATCCCCATGGAAGACAACATGCCACCATGGCATAAGTTCTATTTCTTGGTGGTAGATTATGATGAGAACTATAAAATGGGGAAGACTCTGTACAATAAGCTGAGGAATGAAGAGGAATGGACTAATGAAAAGATCAGGGCCTTCTAGATATATCACTAGGAAACAAAATGACCTGATATACCTTATGAAGGTGTAAAGGAAGACAAAGAGTTTGAATGGCTGTGGGATGAGAAGAACCCTGCTTCCGACTTAAGTGATAGTGGAGGCGACACCCTCAATGAAGGAGAGGAGCAAGCAGAGGAGGAAGCTGAGAAATTAATATCCTCCACCCAACAAAAGAGGAAGTCTATAGGGAAATCTGCATGTCACTTCAAATGTGTGATTTAATATGTCACGAGCCTCACAGACACTCACCTAGGCCTCTAAGGTGACGAAGGTGTCTCAATTGCAATAGCCAAAAACTATAGACTATGGAGATCGAAGAATCCTTGCCCGCTAAGTGACAATGCACTAAAGCTATTCTAGGAGAAGGATCACAAGAAGCTGCCACAAGTAAAGTGCTCATAGCAAGCCAAGAAGTTGAAGTAACCAACCCACCAACGACAAGTGAAGCACCACCAACGTCCAGTCAATAGGTAATTTTTACTTCCGTTGCTCTTCTCAATCTTTGGTGTCCTCTTCCATTCCCACATCACCCATTACTACAAGAGTCAACCCTACTTTATCTACCCCTACCACAGTGTTTGCGGGAGGTTTCTCCCAATTCGCCCAAACTAGGCCATTTATCTTAACGCCTCCGCAAACCTTAATGTTGGTTGCCGTTGCTCAATCTCTCCTCGCCTCTCTTTCTAAAATCTCAGCCGCCATTGGCACCCCTATTGCCTCTACTACCTCGAGTCCAATCTAGGATTCCCAACAAACAAACTTGATCATGACCACCCCATCACCACAACTAATGAGCCCTTCTACTAGTTTTGCAAACCGAACTATGGCAAGTTCCGTTTTTCTCCCCAAAAACTGTCAATATCCCACCAAAGAAAATGCAAGGTCCCACTACACGGGTATTTCCTTTTTCCTTGCCTCCTAGTACACCTATTGCTGGTTGACTAGTTTATTCACCAACCGAATTCATATCCCAGGAAGAAACCACAAATCAAATGCGAGCCCTTAGGATCCAAAAGTGAAAAAAAAGGAATGATAAAAATGATGCAGAGCCTAAAGTGTATACAGTTTACAATGAAGAACAACAAATGCTGAACTTCACCACCATGTACCTGAATGTTACCAAACAACAAGGCGAGATGCTGTCAGGAAATTACAACATGTATGCCATGGGGCTTGATCTGACCGCAACCCGACCGTAGGATAAGGTGGAACTCATGGAGGAAGCAAAACGGGTGGTGATGACAAACTTTCTAAAGTCTAGCCATCAACTAAAGAAAAAGGAGGAGCAACTAAAGCTTGTGAAGGAAAGTCAGTTTTCTGGAAATGAAGCAAAAATCATTAGAAGCTGAAGTTGCACGCTTGTCTAAGAAAGTGAAAATGGAGGAGTTAGAGCGAAGAAAGCTCTAGGAGAAACTCAATAAGTCCCAATCCATTGAACCCACATTACTCAATGAGCTATGAGCAATGAACCAAAAATATCAAAGCCAATTGACCTCAATGGAGCATAATCTACAACAAAAGGTGAAAGAGTTAGCGGCTCAAAGTGTTGTATATGAGTAGGAATTAGAAAAGAATCATAAGGACTTTGAGGGCCGAAAGGCCTAGTTAGAAAATGAGCTTCAAGAGACAAAGTCCTCTCTTGACAGAGAATTGGCGAACCATGCCCGAGCTGAGGAAAACAGGCGTAAAGAAATGAGCAGCTTCGGGGAGCAACTAACATCCATGAAAAGGAAAAATGCAGAATTAATAAAGGCCATTAACTCAAGGGATGCAAAGATCGCCTCTCTAAAGAGCTCTCTCCAAGCCTCCTCCGCACAGCCGGACCTCATCCCCTTGGCTTGGTAGATATATATTTCTTATTGGGAAAAGGTAAAACCTTATGCCTAACACTGCAGCTAATGCTCAGGTTCATCTCAAAGGAAACAAAATTGAGCCAGGAGGTTCATGGAACAATCGAGCAGTTTCCATGATTCATCTTAGAGAAGGTTTCAGAAGCAAAGAGCTTGCTGACCAAGCTATATTTGGTCTTTGATGAGGATCTAGTCAAGGCAGGGATCGAAGACCGGGATATTGCTGCCTAGATGACAAACAAGTTCATCCATTGCTACTTGGCCTTCCAGTGAACTAAAGCGGCCATAGCTACTTTGAGCCAAAAAATGGACGGTATGTGAGATAATTTCTCCTAGCTGAGCGAGATGGGTCTGTCGTCTTCGTTTCTTGAGGATGGGTCAATTTCCATTGCCGAGCAGATAGTAGGAAGAATTGAAGAAAAGGAGCAAGACCCAAACACTTTTCAAAATTTTAGCTATCCTCCCACCACAATAGACATTGAGGGTGTTATTCATCCTCTTGCGCATCTACTTTTCCATTGTGAGGCAGGGGCCAGTTTACCTAAGATGCTACCTTATAAAGAAACGCTAGACTTGGGAAGAGTGCAGGAGAATTTACTCAATATAGTGAGGTCGTCTGAAGATGACTGGCTACCTCTATAGGAAGCCCTTTCCAAGCTCTAACTTCATCGCCAATGGATGGTGCTCTAGTCTGCGAACCAGAGAAAATTTTGGGTTCCACGTTCCTCAAAGCGAAATGCCCCTAATAGTCGCCAGAAGTTGTGAATTCAAAATTCACCATGCTCCTTTCGGGTTTGATTTTTGGCTAAGTTTCGGCCCATGCTTTCAAAAAATTTCATCAGCCCCTTTTTCGTTGTTGTCGTGGCTTCTGCCACATGTTCACTCATCGATCTCCAAAGGAATTTTCTCCTTGCTCTTCTATCGGCCCTCGAAATGCTCTCATGTGTCATCATCGTGGGTTATTTTGATCACTTCCTTTTGTTCCCTCATCAGACCCCACTCATGTGCCATGTAGCTCCCATTCACATAAGGATTTGGCAAGACCCACAAGTAGTATTTGCAGTAAATATTTTGCTACTTGTCCTCTTTGTGCAACTTTCAGCAAAGGAAGGAAATATCGACTGCAGGTAGCGAAATGCAGCCACGCGTGTCTTCGGCACACACTTCTTCAACGCGGAGGATGAAGCAGACTATGAGTTGCAGGATGTTGCCATGTTTTCTAACCACCTATCCTAAAGGGCGACACTTGTCTGCATGATACTTTGCTGGACCATTGCCATCATTCATAGGGGATACACCTAAATGGAGGGAGACCGAATGCTATGTCTCAAATTTTTTCTGTTACAACAACAAAAGGAAATAATTTCCTTGACATCATTGCTCAAATTCTGAATCTTTTCGGTTGCTGCTTGCCAAGTGGTGGAAGGATTGCTATAAATACTTCTCTTTTCCCTAGGGGAGGGGTTCCCAGTTCCATGGTTCCATTCCAAGGGTTCCAATATTTTAGGTTACAAGTTAGGAGATCATATACTATTTCACTAGTTTTAGAATCATGGGATTTTTGGAGAGACCAGGCCTTTGTATTGTTTATATTATTGCAAGAACTCATAGACGGTGCCATTGTTTGGCCTCTCTATTTCTTATGCTATTGATAAACTTTATGCTGTGCCATTATTGTTTGAATGGTTTATTTGTCATACTTCTCTAATTTGAATGCAAGTTTGTTGGTTTAGATTATGTCTTTTGACTCTTCTTTTCAGTAAATGGGCGTGATTATTATTTTTTCATTGAATGAGCTATTCATACTACAATCCTTAATTTTTGTTATTTTAGGACATGGTAAATTGCTAAGCAGACCCTTAGATCATATCCAAAAGATAGGTTTATCGTGCCTTTCATATAAATTCTAGCGTATCGCTTTAGTTAGATTCTTTATTTTTATAGTTGCTCCCATTTTCCATTCCAAAACCCCATTCACAGAAGAAGCCAACTTCTATAAACCTCTAGAGGTCACTCAGTTTAGTGCAATAAGTCCCCCATAAACTTAGTTTCCCACAAAGGGTTGTTACCTTGCCAATTTTTGGCATCAACACAACCTACCATAATATTTTTGTTGAATGTAATATATGTCTATTCCACTCTAGGAAACCCCTATGCTATAGTGAAGAATATCATGGATACATTTCTATCAAGGGAAAGGATTTCACACACAAAGTACACATGGAAATACTTACACCAATTCATGCAAATAATATCACATATGACTATCCACACCAAATCACGCGCATATAAGATATTTAATGACACTAACCCGAATCAATCCATGTGCATAAATGATTACAAATCATGTCAAATACCAAAATTGAACATTAAGGGAAGGATGAGAATCATAGGAGTAAAGATAAGGAGTGTCAACATAGTTACCCAATGGTGCCATGAGAAATTTGGGAGTAAATATTCCTCAATAGAGATACTCATGAAATTCACCAACTTCCAGATTTGTGGCATGCCCTTTGTCACTAGATCAAACCTTTGAGATAATTTTGATTACAACATAGAAAAGTCTTATTAATTAATTAATTAATCCAATGTGTCATTAATTATCACTTGATTAAACTCTATCACCATGTTTGTTCCAATGGTCCCTTGTACCTTGGAAAATAGGGAGAGCCAATCCTTTCCTATCTTAGACCTCAATCCTAAAAGCCCAATGCTCCAATTTTATAAAATGTGTTAGAAATCTAATATAAATTGAATAACCAAGATCTTCTATGAGAGAGATAATCTATAAAAATGTAAATGAAATAGCACAATTACAAACCCGAGATTCCAAGAGATGTGCAAATGTCAAGATGATAATATTGCATTATGATCTCAAAGAAAATCTGTAAAATAATGACTACATGCATCAAGGTGCATGTGTGTCAAAGTATGCAACAATGCAAGAGTATAATTAAAAATATAAGCTAGGTAGTGAGTTTATATATAACTAAGAAGATGGAGGTGGAAAATACAACCAATAGGAATTAACCACCAAAAGTGGAGATGACCACCAAAAGTGGAAAGTGTTCCACCCTTTAAGGAAGGGGACACCACATCATTTATCTCCTAGTTATTAAATGATAAAATCACTTTATTATCCTCAACAAGCTTAATTAAGTGCAAGAAAAACCTAAGACTAAGGGAAAATATATTAACCCACTAGAAAAATAAAAACCTACACCAACAACCCCCCTTAAGCATAGCTTATGAGGATGCAAAAGATGATGGGTCCCATGAAATGAAGCCATTTTAGGTACCTATGTACATATAAAATTCCCACCCAAAGAAGAAGCCCCACCCAGAAAAAGGAAGTACACCCCCTCATAATAGAGAGAGAAATAAAATGGAAGGACAAGAAGCCCCCACAAAGAGATTCAATGGTTGATGCTCAAAACTGGATGTAGAAGATGGCCCATGATTGTTGAACAACGTTTCTCCCTTTAGGAAGAAACAAAACCAATGGTGAATGTAAGTTATCTCCCCACTCCTAAAATGAATATGTAGGAAGAAAACTCAAGATGTATGGAGTCCCTGAACTCAGTGTTGAAATGAAAAAGAGAACTGAGAGGGGGGATGAACCAGTTGTAGAAAATTAAACCTTCAAAAACCTCAACAGTAAATAGATCCACAAACATTCATTAAACCCTTATTCTATTAGATTGATTAAACATGAAATGCAGATAATAAAAATTGAAATCACAACACCATACACATGAGAACACCAGATTTACGTGGAAAACCCAATGAGAGAAAAACTATATGAGGATTGGATCACAATATAAGTAATAGAAAAACCATACAAAGGGGCTCACTGGCAGAATATGACACACTGTCCAAAAGGCTCATAGCTAGGGCTCACTATCACAAAAAGAATACAAGAAGATAGAAGAACAATAGTAGAATTTTACAAATAAATGACTACGTGACTAAAAATTTTAGTCACAACAACTAAAAATGACTAAATTCTACCAATTTTTTGCAACTCAGCTATAAATGAGTAAATAAATGACTAATTTGGTTGTTGACTAAAAGATTATTTAGTCACACACATAAAAATGACTAAATAGTTAGTCATTTATTTAGCAAATCATTTAAGGAATCAAGAATCAATAGCCCGCCAAAATATTGTAATAAAAATACTCTAGAAATTTATTCAAATTCTTATTTTTTAGGCGTAGCCCACCAAAATGGAGTTTTAATTTTAATAAACATACTATAAAACCTTCGTCAAAACCTTACTTTTAGGCATAGCCCACCAAAATGGAGAAGTGTTTTAGTAAAGAATGACAAACAATGTTAAGGAGATGTGCGTGATAGGAGGCATATGATTCATTGTTGCTTATCTCGTTCCTACTCTGCTCAACAAGGGTTACACTATTTGCACTACTGTTTGTAATCTAGGTATTTTATTGAGAAATGTAGTAGAAAGCTTCTTATGTTAAAACCCATCTTGTAAAATTGATTTAAGATACATTTAGGAGGATTCATGTATTTATTAATTATGGTTTTATGATGATTAAATGTTTTATTTAGACAGGGTTATTATGTGGCATTTTTATGTGCAGGAAGAATAGATTGTGATGCAACATTCGGTTATGGATAGTTTAGGAAAACTTGGATTGCTATAAGTGACATAACCAGATTGGAGAGTACTTTCAACCCGTTTGAAACACTTCTAGGTGTTTTCGCTTGGAAGTAGAATCTAAGTGTAGGAATACAAACATTGGATAGAGAAAATCATAAATCTGCTTATCCATTTTTTGGTCGAATTTGAGGTCATGAATATCGAATAGAGAAAGTTCCTAAATTCTAAAGATAAAATCATAAATCTGTTGGTCCAATTGGAGATCCAATTTGAGGTCGTGAAGCTCCGACATAGAAAATTCCTACATTCTAAAGATAAAATCACAAATCTGCTTGGTCCAATTTGAGGTCCAATTGTAAGGATTTGTCTTTTTAATTACACTTTTTGACATTTGGCTTGATACAAATTGTCTATGCTTCCACATTTTCATGTATTTCTAGCAGGACACTTGTATACTGGGTGGTTAGGTGTTCTATAGTGTTATACAAGTTTAAGATTTTCCTTTTGTTGATTATTAAATAATAGTCTTATCTTTCGGCTAGGATTTCTACTGCAATATCTCTTTTTGTTGTCTTTTTAGTAGTGCTTGATTTATAGATTGCAATTGTTTGCAGCAATGCCACATCTTGATATATATTTGTGATTTACACCTTAATTGTAGTGCTAAAAGAGCCATATATTTACACCTTATTAATTTTGAATTGGTTTAGTGGGAAGTCTCACATGTTCTATTTTCCTAAGTGACTTGAGTTTGATACATGTGTATTTTTTTTAAACAATTATGGCATTTACTTGTTGGAATTATGTGCCTCAAATTCATTGGTGGACCCCCAACTTGGTAGTCATCAAGTCAGATTACACCAAGTGAGAGTACAAACCTTTACTGCCATCCCGCGGTGTCTCATGAAGTGATTGGTGGTTGAGCGATACTTACTGCTACCCCACAAAGGTGTTAGATTGAGCTTGCAGTAGTGTGGTGTTACCACCACCCCACGGTGCTTCCATGTTGACTAGTGTGGTATAGCGGTGGTTACCACTACCCCGTGACAATGGTCAAAGGTATCCTGCGGTGGTGCAATATAGTCACCGCCACACCGTGATGGTGTACATGGCTTGGTGTAGTAGAGCGGTAGATATTGCCATACTGCGATAGGCTAGTTTGTGTATAGCGGTGCAGTGGTGGGCGGTGGATGACTAGATGTCTTTGGTGGGATAGTGAGTTATTGACAGTTAAATAGTTAATGATACAATGGAATCTATATAGATGATTGTTCTACAATAAGATTTTACTTATTGCTTTTAGTATTTTGATTGTATTCTTTTGTTTTAATCATTTATATATTGGTCTCCTTTTTGTTGGCCTTGAAAGAACTTCCTCATCCAAAGCTCCAATTCACACACAGGTAGGAAGGACACTTTCAAAGGTTGAGGAGTTGGGATTTACACCCACTAGTTGCATTTTCTTACATATTTGATTTCTTGTTTCACGTGCCTCCAAATAGGTGCACCATATCCTTGAATGGGATTAACACAAATTTATTTAGCAGAAAAAAGAGACTAATGATTTATTGCAATTCTTTTGAAAATTTGGAGAGGTTCGTCCCTTGGAAGGGTGCATCCTAACATTTTTTTAAGAAATTATTAGTTAATGATGCTGTGTATTTTGCAAAGCTGAGATTGATTGTTATCAGCATTAGGATGAATTATAAAGCAAAATCATACAAAATTAGTCTCTTTTTCTTGATGAATAAATATGTGTTAATTGCCTTCAAGGATTTGGTGCACCTATTTGGGGGCACATGAAACAAGAAATAAAATATCTAGTTATATTTTAGAAGTCAAATATTAGCATATGACTTTCTTTGGGTAGATTAGTGGCAACAAGATCTATATCTCCCCGTTGATACAAGAACTTCAGTCATAAGGTATTAGATAGTCTAGTCCACAATTCAATATCAATAACATACTAATAAAATCCAAAGCCTTTTTTAGCTTTAATAACAATTTTCATTAGAATTGGGCCATATGTACTTGGAGTTATTAGTCTAGCCATAAAAAAATCCCTTAGATTTTCATTTATGTCTAGCAGGGCACTTGTAACTACAACATATGACAAAAAAATCCTCGTTGTTATGCTTTGATGGATGTCCCTTCAAATATTTGATGTAGTGCACACTATTATAGTGCAAGCCTATTTTTTCAGATTGTATCATTTAGCATCACCAATATTCTCCACAAGAACATTGTCCCTATTTAAAATGATGGAAATGGTTCAATTCTCTTAGAACAATTTCTCTTGCAACAATCTTGGAGATGAATTTAGATGTAGTGTGAAAATCAGAACATACTTGAAGGTTCTTAACAACTCTAATAGTTGTACTAGGGGCCATGTTTAACAAACCAAATGTAATTGCTAACTTTTCACTATGGAGGCAAATAAATCATTCTTTTTTCTTCTATTCCACAACATTAAGTAAAAAGTATTGAATCTGGAAATACCCTGCTACCTTCATTTGCAAAGACAATTTCTCCAATTTTGCATAGCTCTCCCATGTTTGTGGATGTGATCTGTCTCCTACAATTTTTTAATTGATTTATCTTTCTACTGTGTTTGGACTTACTTTTGTAAACTTGCAATATACAATGCACTTTTATTCTTTCTGAATTGAGACTAATAGTAATTTTGTTGGTTGTATTGAGGCACAACTTCATTCATGGCGGAAAAGGAAGACCCTGTTGCTCATATCAGATGGCATGTTGCATATAAAGGAGAAAAAAATCTAGTTGGGTTATTGTTGACTGCATTGAAGGAGAGAGCTTCATAAATGAGACACGATCAACACTCTCCTTCTTGGATTGTACACATTACAGCTTGCTCCAGGAAGATTTCTCACATTGTAGAAGTTTTAAGAGATGAAAGGGGCATGTGCTCGCATTGAAGGGCTTCAAGCATGCATTTCCATTATTGCAATTTTTTTTTGGAGAAGTTTCTTTCTTACAGTCATTTATGTGCAATATTGTAACTTAGATTTTCAGTCTTGTCACTAAAATAACAATTGTAATACTCTATTTCTAAGCTGTAATTAGAACACCTTTCTTTTATTAATAAAGTTCACCAATTTTGCTTTCTCAATGGTTGTCTTATTGTATGCAATTGATGATTGATGTGTATTTTTGTGTTTTATGCTTAAATCCTCAAATATCGTCAATTAAAATGATTAACTATACTACTAATGACATCAATTAATAATTAAATTGACTAAATATACTACCAATTGACAAAAATCAGTGAACAGTGAATAAAAATGACTAAATAAGTGACCTAGTTAACAACAATCAATGACTAAATATATCGTGAATAAAAAAATGAGTAAATAAATGACCGACATAAACAATCAATGACTAAATCAACAACTAAATAAGTGACCGTTAAATATATCAATGAATAAAATGACTAAATAAGTGACCGATCAATGAATATAAAATGACAGATTACAACAATCAATGACTAAATAAGTGACCAAATTATAATAATGAATGACTAAATATACTACCAAATCGCTCAATCAAAACAACCAATAAATGACTAAAAATGGTTATCACCAATCTGGTCATGTTATATATGACTAGCAATAAACTACTAATGGTCACGTGACCAAGTTCAATCATTTATAAGCAGTTTTTAGTATTTTTTTACATAGTTTATTGCTATTTCTATACTAGTGGAATGTTACATAGAGAAAAAACTTCTCAATGCAACAAGGAGTCCACCACAGTTGCTCGCACACTTTCATAGTCTCACATGAAAGATATCGGATGCCTTCAGCTCACTACCTTCAGGAACCCTAACATGAAGTCCCCACTGCTCTGCTCAATTTCACATCAGACACATCACTTTCAACAATATCACATCTATCTTTATTTTCACTCTGCCACTCACCCTCTTACATCAACACCATACATATTTATATCAAGTTCTACCTCAAAAAATTTCTCCAATGTCAGCCATTAGTTGTTATACATTCAAATTCAAAATAGGTCAGAACCTAAACATTCCCACGGTGGATAGGAATGAAAGGTGACCTACATAAATCCTTAATTAGGACCCAAATAGATCCCAACATACTTCAACACGCTTCCAGAAGCCTCACATGTAGTGTTAAAGACAAGGTCGACCAACACCCATGTAAAACACCATAGACATTAAGTACACGCTTCCTTAAACCAAGCCGAAAGTTTCAAAAAACATAATTCAATTGAATTCAATCCAAAATAATGCACAAAAAAATTAAGATTCATCAAACACTTCATCCAAGCTCGCATCAACAAGTACTTCAACTCATAACAACTGATAACCCTTAATTGCATACTAATGAATGAAGCTCACACTATACTACACAAAATCAAGTAAAAAATTGAACATAGAAATATTAAAAAATTATAATAATCTTCCCAAATCTGCACAACCTAAAGCCAAGTAGCAGAGAAATGCAAAGCAAATACATTTCTCCCAGACCACAAAAAACATCTCTGAACAACTAGTTCACACACTAGTGAAAGTATCTCACACTGTACATCGATCCAAAAACCCAAATTTTGAATATAGCAACCTTTGTCAACCTTCAATAACCTATAAGATCCACATAGACATAAAATCAACATAGAAGGAAAATGAAGCACAATATCGTAGCACACTATGAACATTTGTACAACACAATTTACCCTATTTATTAAATTTTCTCAAAAGCACTTGAAAACCAAGTACCAGAGACATCATCTTAGCTCATTACTTCATTCCAACTCAACTTCAGACTCTACAACAAAAGAATAGCTCCATGTACTCACAACACATCCTCAAGGTCTCAAATACACATACACAACCTATTTTCCTCTTTCCAAAATTTTCTCAATATCCTCAACATCTTCATCCCATAGTTGACATCAATGACAACACTAGTCAATAGACTTCCTGTTGACATCAATGACAACACCATTGTACTTGCAACAATATCCCCCTTTTTCATTGATGACAACACAATATTTGAAAAGCCACCAAAGACCACATAATAGCTTTGAACACTCTCTCCTTTTTTTTTTCAGATTAGAAATCCTACACAAAATTCTTTAAACCTCTCTTTTTTACATGATTCTCTCTCCCTCTTTGACATCAATGGAAAAGGATAAAATGCTTTTCATTGTTCCCTCTCTTTGACACTAAACCAAAATTACCTGCTTTGAGTACTCCCCCTTAGGAGTACACCCAAGCAACTCAAAAACACAATGACAACACATGACACTACCTACTCCCCCTGAGAGGTAGCCACCAAAATCAGTCTAGAAAAGAGATAGATCCATAGATCCACTGGATTGATGCACTTCCATATGCATCTAGTTAAAGAAAGGAGGGGAAATAACCCCCAACTTCTCTCAAAGATTCTCAAAAGTATCCTTAGGAAGAGCCTTAGTAAATATATCAACAATCTAATCCTTTGTAGGAACATACTCAAGATTCACTTCATTCTCCATAACCTTCTCTCTCAAAAAGTGATACCCGATAAATATATGCTTTGTCCTTGAATGCATAATTGGATTATTTGGAATGTTAATTGCACTTGTATTATCACAAAAGATAGATATAGGTTCATCGTATACAACTCTGATATCCTTCAATGTTTGTCTCATCCACAATAATTGTGTACAACATGATGCTGCTACAATATACTCAACTTCTGCAATAGATAAAGAAACTGAATCCTATTTCTTGCTCAACCATGACACCAATCTACATCTGAGAAAGAATGCACCACCACTTGTACTTTTCCTATCATCAACACAACCAGCCCAATCTGCATCTGTATAAGCATTCAATGTGAAATCAATATCCTTAGGATACCACAAACCATAATCCGATGTGCCTCTTAAATATCTGAATATTCTCTTCACTGCTACAACATGTGTTTATTTAGGATCTTCTTGAAATCTAGCCACAAGAAAAACTGCATGCATGATATCTGGTCTAATAGTAGTCAAATACAATAGTCCACCAATAATAGATCTATACTTGCTCAGATCAGCCTTAGTGAATCATCATATTTTCTCAATTTGTACCCAGTCACCATAGGAGTACATACTGGTTTGGAGTCATCCATTCCAAACTTTTTGAACATCTCTTTGACATACTTAGACTGTGAAATGAAAATTCTTTTATTTGTTTGATTGATTTGTAGCCCAAGAAAGAAATTCATCTCCCCAAACATTGACATCTCAAATTCTTTCTACATTTCTTCAAAAAAATTCTTACACATAGCCTCATTTCCACCAAATATAATATCATCCACATATACAACTACTATCAAGATTTTTTCTTTCTCAATTTTAAAGTAAAGATTACCATCTACAAAGCCCTTGTTGAATCCTTGTTGTATCAAGTACCTATCCAATCTTGCATACCAAACTCTAGGAGCTTCATTCAAACCATGTAGTGCCTTGTTTAACTTACATACCATATCTCGTTGATTTGACAGCTGAAAATCTTCTGATTGTTCCATGTAAACCTCTTCTTCCAATTCTCCATTTAGAAAAAGACTTCACATCCATCTAATAAACCTTAAAATCTTTGTGTTGCAAATGCCAATTTTTTTTTGATAGCTTCCATTCTAGCCACAGGATCAAAAGTATCCTCAAAATCTATACCTTCTACTTGTGAGTAACCCTTACACACAAGTCTTGCCTTGTTTCTTACTAGTTCTCCATTCTCATTCATCTTGTTCCTGAATACCCATTTGGTTCCAATTATGTTTTTGTTTTCCGGTCTAGGGACCAATTCCCAAGTCTGATTTTTCTCTATCTATACAAGTTCTTCCATTTCCTTCATCCAATGCTCATCCTTACATGATTCACTCATTGATTTATGTTCAATTTTATAAATTAAACACAAATTTACCTCAACTTTAGCAACTTTTCTTCTTGTCAATATGCCTTTCCTTTTGTCTACAGTAATCTGATATTTAGAATGATTCTTTTGCACATACTTAGGGATCTTCTTAGAAGCTTCTTCCTCTTCATTATACACTTCTTTTTTATCATCTATTTCTTCTAATTCTCTACAATTTGGTTCATCTAACACATATCCATCTACTACAATGGAATTCTACATGTTTTCATCAACTTTAACATTTGTACTTTCAACTATCTTTCTCAACCTTTTGTTGTAACATCTGTAAGTTTTTCTTCTAATAGAATATCCAAGGAAGATGCCTTCATCAGACCTTGCATCAAACTTTCCTAAGTTTTCTTCTTCTCTTTTGATGTAGCATTTTCTTCCAAACACTCTAAAGTACTTCATAGTGGGAATCCTTCCATACCATAGCTCATAAGGAGTCTCTGTGCTGTTAGCTTTAGCTTGAACTCTATTACATATGTAAACAATAGTATGAATAGCTTCTCTCCAGTAGACTTGCAGTATATTTTCCTCTTTTATCATAGTCCTTGTAGCTTCTTGAATAGTTCTACTTTTCCTTTCAAAAATTCCATTCGGATGAGGAGTTCTAGGGGCAGACAAATTCCTCTTTATTCCATGAACTTCACAAAAAATGTTAAACTCATTAGAGGTGAATTCACCACCTCTGTTAGACCTCAAGAATTTTATTTTCAAATCAATTTCATTCTCAACCATAGCTTTAAATGTCTTGAATTTATATAATGCATCAAATTTCTCTCTAAGAAAAGTAACCCATGTCATTCTAGAGTAATTATCAATCAAAAGCATAAGGTACTTGTCACTTTGTAGACTTCTCACCCTTGTAGGACCAAAAAGATTTGTATGCACTAATTCCAACAGCCAGGTAGCAGATTATTCCTTTCCCTTAAAACTACTCCTTGTTTGTTTTCCAAATTGTCAACTCTCACAAACAACATTGATAGGTTTTGTGATTCTAGGTAAATCACTCACAACATGAACTAAAATAATTCTTGCAAAATTATCAAAATTCATGTGACACATCCTCCAGTTCCATAACCAACTATCATTCGTCTGTGATGTAAAGCAATGACCATTAGCACCCTTAAGTTGATAGATGTTTCCATCTACTCTCTTACCAACAACAATCATAGTTTTAGACCCTTTTCGGATCTCACATGGTTCATCCTTAAACAAAAGATTATACCCTTCACTACACATTTGTCCAACAAGATGGAACCTAAAAAAAATCATGTTTCATCTTAAACCCCTGTCACATTTAGATGCAGGACTGATATATGAGGGTTCAGGATTCATCTTTCATAAATGCTTGTAATGTTCTATTTTTTTGTTGACTTACTATTGCCCATTACCAATCATCTTAAAACTTCTTGTGTCTATAATTATCATCTGGTAACTGGTTCCCCAATCCTACGTCCAGGAATCTTAATTTTTATAAGGTTAAGTTAAATTCCTGTTTGGCCTGTACATCCTTTGCATTATAATGGCTTAGGTGTTTTTGAGTCCTTTCTATCTTATCATCCTAGAGGGTCCCCTCCATTAAAACATCTTATGAGCATGTGCCTAAATATTTCACTTAAGTTCTATTGGCCTTTATCTTCATCACTCATCGCTGATTAATTTTGAAGTGTATGTTCCAAATCAGCGATGAGTGATGAGGTAGTATCTCTTTGATATCGCTCATCGCGAATAGTTGTTGGAGATTTTAAATTAAATGCACAATGAGCAAGGTTCTTAGTATTATTGAGGGATCACTTATTGCTAATGGTTTTTGACCCCTAACTATTGTAATAGCGATAAGTGATGCCCTCCGGTCTTATGATCTTATTTTTATCACCTATCGCAGATATGTTATGAAATGATAATTTCAAATCAGCAATGAGCAAGGGGATGAGTTTCCTTTGTATCACATCTCACAGATTTTTTTTTAAGTGATGAGTTCTATATTAGTGATATGTGATATGTAATGGCACTATGATGATCTCTCGTCACTAAATTCTTGCAAACCATATGAGGAGAATTAGCGATGAGCGATGAACCAATGTTTTCTATCATTTATTGCTAATCCATTACAAATCCTTCAACCTTGTTTAGCGATGAGCGATAGAGTTCCTTATTTTAAAATTTTCTTTTGCTAATCTGAGTACATCTTATCTACGATGTCTTTTGTGCCATTGATTTTCATGCAGGTGTACGTGTCTAAACATGATGCCTTCACTATACTTCATGTAAGATGGGGTTAGAAATAAAATAGCATAGACAAAGTGACAGACAACACTTCTAAACTATTAACCTCATCAATAAGAGAATACAAACAAAATGGAGATATCAAAATGAAAGTAAACAAAATAAAACATTCCCCATATTGTAGTTGATTCCTTCTCTTTCTCTCATTCTTCTTGTTATGCAACTTTTCCCTCAGATTTGTTGAAATACTTGTGCAAAACCTACAAATGGTAGCAAGAAAGTTGGAGGCAAATAGCTATTAAGCCAAAAATGGAGAAGGAAGGTTGATTTTATAGACAACCCTTCAAATGGACGGCTAAGATTAATCCTCTAGAAGGATTCCAAGATCAATGGTCCAGAATTGATGCACCAAGAATATGCTATTCTTGGAGGAATCATGACAGACAGACATGCAGGGACATGTAGGCTATGACATGAAATAATGACAGGGTATCTTTGACCAAGTGGAGGTGCATAAATAATTTATTTTAAATAATTTATTGAAAATGGAGGAAAATGACAAGTGGAAGATAAATAATTTATCCAAATTATTTATTTAGATAAAATGACAAAAGGAGCATTTAATTAAATTAATAAATTTAATTAAATGGGGAGGTGGAAATTAGACATGGATAATTAATTTGAATTATTTATCCAAAAGAGAGGAATGAAACACAATTAAATAATTTTGACAATTATTTAATTATAGAAGAATAAAAGGTCAAATAATGATTATTATTATTATTTGACTATAGATGAAAGATAAATAATTAAATAAAAAATGATTTATTTAATTATTGAAGAAAGGGATATATTAGCGACATAATTAAATAATTTTAATTGATCAAGATAGAATAAAGATGGGAAGGTGAATTAATTAAATAATTAAAAATTATTTAATTAATAGAGGAATGCGGTCAAACTTAATTGAATAATTAAAATTATTCAATTATTGAAGGATAACGACCAAGAAAAATGATGCTCGTGGACTTGGGACATTTTTCAGTGTCTACATTTTTCCCCTCTTTGACATAATGCAGTTCATCGCATTGTGTCAAAGAAATTTAATTGTGAAATATGCTCCAGTGAAAGAAGAATGACGAGGAGGGTTGTGTATGCCCCCTTGAGAGGATAGGTGAGTTCAAAGAACACGAATGTGCTCTCGAAATGGATGATAAGACTTAGAGGATGAAGGATAGAAGAAATGTTAACTTGGAAGGTGATGGATATTAGTGTGGAAGAGAAAGGAGGATAAAGATGGAAAGCTAGACGAGAAATGATAAGGGAACCAAATTTCATGCTTACATTTTTATATTTATCATCATTGGGCATCAAAATGTCGCAAATGGTCCACAAACACCATGGTATGACATAGACCAAGGTGTGCAAGGTGACCCTTTGCAAAATAGACAGTCACAAACAAGGAATGTCCTAACTCATACTAAGGGAAGAGTTGCCCCAGTCTTTTTGTCAAGACAATCCACAGACAATAGTCAAAGAAAAACAAAATAGGTCATGAGATGTCATCGCGCCTCTAAATCCTTCAAGGGACATCCTTGAGGTATCTAGTAACATGACCAAGAGACAAAATGACAAAATATAAAGAAAAAATAACAAAAAGATTAGACAAAATGGACAAAAGATAAGACAAAATAGACTAGAAAAATCAAGTCATTCAATGTGTTTGCCAATGTTTGTTTTGCCGATGAAAAATTTCATGATAGTTTTTCACTTTGACAGTTTGACAATTTTAATAGGTTGTCAATTCAATGGTGTCGATGGTTTGACAAGGCCTATTGTCAGGAAGGACACATCTTGAAAAAAGGAAAATGACGTTTTGACGAGGTCCAAGTCCAAGAAGGAAACATCCTGGAGGGGACCAAAGAGTGACAAGATTGACATTGTTTTGGCAATTTGACTGATTTTGACTGGATAATTGATTGGACTATGTTGTTTGTTGGTTCACAATTTAAATGTCAACGTTTTGAATGACTGATTTTGTTCAAGTGCCACTATGTCTGACTTATTTGACTAATGCAACTATGTTTGACTTATATGACCGACATGATGAATGTTGACTCTATTTTGGGATTTTTGGGAGTTATTTGATTTTTTTTATTTTTTTTGTTTCTTCAGGACATTTTTCGATGTTTAGGTCTTTTTTCAAGACATTTTATGATTTTTTTTTAAGGACTTTTTATGTTTTTAGTCTTTTTCGTGACATTTTTTATTTTTAGGTCTTTTTTAAGGACATTTTTTGATTTTTAGGTCTTTTTAGGACATTTTGATTTTTAGGGAGGACATTTTCAATTTTTAGGTCGTTTTTAGGAAATTTTTTATTTTTAGGTCTTTTTTTAGGACATTTTTTTTTATTTTAGGGATTTTTGACATATTTATGATGCATGTGAATGATTCCAAGGATAGACATGATTGTGCCGCTAGTCAAGTTGAATACCAATTGATAGGTGATAATGAGGACGTTGTTTGATGGGGGGGTTGCATAGCATGATTGGAATGACTTGTGTTCATGACTGAATTGGATGATGGAGTATCCTTAGACAATTGACAAGGGAAAACCAAGATAGGTGATAGACATGAAAGACTGATAGGTGGCCTTGGTAGGAGACATGTGACAAGAGGAATTGGCATATGATCTTCAAGAACTGTGTCACATAGGGATAATGAGGTTATGACGGAAATGACATGATGTTGCATGCATAGTTTGTGACCAAAGGATTGACATGTCAAGAGTTTTCCCCAAAACATGACTTATGTTTGCATATTTTATGTCAAGACCAAGGTAGGTGGGAAAATGGGTGGGGGAATGATATGGAAGAAATGGATGAATGAAAATGTCATGAGGAAATGCATGGGAAATGAAACGACTTGCCCCCAAGTGTAATGGTCCACATAGACAATTTATTTTACACATGACGCCTATTTTCTAGGTTTTCATCATGGTACTTATCCAGGGCACCTGTTTGCTAAGTTTTCACCATTGGAAGAAATTTTTCTCTTTACTATTTTATTTCTTTCTTTTTCCTCTTTTTTTTCTTTTCTTTTTTGATTTTTTTTTGTGTCACCAAGACGCCTGTTTGCTAGGTTTTCATCAAGGTGACAATTTTTTTTTTTAATATTTTAGGATGACCTTGATGCCTGAACTGACCATTGATTGTTTTGAAGCTATTGACGGTGTCGATGTAGAGACTAGTGCCATGATATTCCAATAATGACCTTTCTAAAGTAGTTTCCTTGTCAGGATCATAGCACTTACATACAACTGATTGATGTCATCGTGATCCTTTTCAATACTAGAGTTGGCCTTATCAAAATACGCACATCGCGATAGAGTGCCATTAGACTCCTTATGATAAAGAGTTGTTGCCAAGATGTGACGAATTTGTGACGTGGGACTTTTGGATTGTACACAAGATGTAGGATTATGGCAGATGATGGTAGACATGGATGGATTGTTGGGATGTTTGGATGAATCAATTTTTATCTTCCAAACTTGGGATGGTGTTTGGAACCAACACCTTTAAATGCCTTGCTTGATGAACATTTTGAAGGAGGTGGACATGTGTTATATGTGGGAGTCCTCTTGTCTTGTGGCTCCACATTGTGATTGACTTTTTATTTTGACATATTTTCTTTGCTTGATCCACTTGTCTTTGGGATCCATTTTAATTTCATTTGTCCACTTGTCTTTTTTTTTGATTCAATGGCCTTTGACATTTGATTTTGATCTTTTGATTTGTATGACTTTTGTCTTTGTTGGTTCCAAAGGGAAGGTTTAAAATGTTGAGAATGATAGTTTATGGTGTAGATGGAAGAGGTGTTGGCAGAAATCTTATGACAAGGATCACTCATGGACTCCATTTTGACATTTGTATCTGATAAAGTTTCCCCCAATATTGAGGAGGTACCACTGACATCGTTTGATTTGCTATCCAAGGAATAGCCGAGACCTTGATGTCTAATATTTTCAAAGTTGTATTGGTTCTCGAATGCCTTGCTCGTGTATGCCTAGTCCTTTGCCTTGATATTACATGCCTTGACAAATTTTGTTTGCGATGGGGTATTTTTTATTTTGGAAGCAAGATGCTAACCCATCATGATGTATGTGGACATTGTCACTTGGAATATTTTCATCTACAAGGAAGCCTGCTCTGACAAAGATAGATGACCCTAGCTGATAAGACGTTGTGACTTCATTGACATGTGGGATGTCTTTGGTCTGATTAACATCCTTGGTCTGATTTTGTGACATGTCAAATTCAGATGATTCTATGGGTGCTTCCAAGTCGACATCGAAACCGTCTTTATGGTCATTGTCATAGAGTCTACCAGATTTAGCTATAGCTTGATCATTTGCAAATATGTCCATAGAAGACTCTTGTTTTGGAGTAAGATCATCTATGTGTCCCATGGAGGCAAGTGTCTCATTTTGGGAAGTGGATGTGCTTGGATTTTGAGTAGGATTAGTCTCAGATTTTTGTTCATGAATGGCATAAAGGTCGATGAGTGGATCGTTTTGGATTTCTTGGTCAATGGTAGTGTCTTGGTCAAAGATGGGGTTTTCGTAGACAATATAATTGGGATTGGAGTCTTTGTCAAGGGTAGGTGTATTTTGGATGTCATGATTGTCTTGAAGGATTTCTTGAATGGACTGAAAGATAGGGTCATGAGATGGACTACTTTAACATGAAGGTGTGGTTATAATGTCATGCTTTGGGTTTTCATTTTGACATGTATCCTCAAGTTTAGACAATGGGATTTGACTTTGGACAATGATAGAATTTTCATGACTAAAAGTGGCTTGTGAGGTATTGACTTGGAAAGGATGACTAGGATAAGACACAAAGATTTGGACATGTGTTGGAGATTAATGATAGGATTTTCGTTAAGTGATTCTTGATAGTGAGGGTTGATGAATGGAGGACTTGGGCTGATGGGTTGTTGGTAGGAAGGGTACGTAGGTGATGTTGGTCTCAAAGTATTAAAGTCAAAGCCATGTGATATTTTAACCCCTTGGTCCAAGAGCATGGCTAGATACCTTTGAGGGTCATGTAGGACTAAGTTTTCCACAAAGGAAGCTACGTCAAGATTTTGCGCTGCAGCTTCCAAGTCTTTAGCATAGACTTGTCCATTTTGGTCTCTTTGTATGAATGGTTCAAAAAGGTTTTGTGATGAAGATGACATGCTCAAGGAAGATTGTGTGTTCATGTTGTGAAATGGGTCAGAAAAATTCCAGTGTTGGTTTGTGTCATAAGTGTTATTGTCAATGTTGGGATTGGTGTTGGTGTTGGTGTTGTTGTCAAAGTCTTGTTCAAAGTTTTCCATTTGTCTTTTCTTTCTTTGAAGTCTTGTTTCGACCATTAAGGAAATTTCTCAAATGAAGATGATGACAATGCAAGTATGACACTAGTCTATGTTTTTGTCTTTTTGTGTGATAATGGATGACAATGCAAAGAGATGATAGTGCAAGTATGCCAAAAGCCAAGGTGACTAGGATGATGATGTTGACTTGGATGACAATGTTGATTAGAAAAATGACAATGTGGACTAGGAAAATTGAAAGGTCAAGGTGAAAAATGAGGACTAAGGTGATGAAACTACTGCAAGGTCTAGGTTCAAAATGACAACTAGGATGAACGATATTTTTGGAATTTTTTTGTAGAAATAAAGTATGCAAGGTAGGAACTAAAATGAATGCAATTTGGAGACAAGAGTACCTAAGCACTCTAAGCTTAATATTTGTTTTCAATTTTAGTTACCAAATGAATTGTTGAAAATGACAAAGTGACAAGGTTAAAATGACTAGTGAGTTTTCCTAACTAGACTGCTGAATTGGAAATCCTCACAAAATGGACAATGACTGAAAATAGGAATTATGACTAATTCCAAGATAACCTAGTTTCGAAAGCAATGATTTTGCAAATTGTGATGAGGTTAACCTAATCCAAAGTATGCAAAAATGAAAACCTAGGGTCAAGCTAATGCCTAATGTATGCAACTAAAATTTGAAAGATTAAGCCTATGGTCAAGAACACAAACTAATAGTTGAATAATAAAGATTTTGAGCAATTTCAAAGTTGATTTCTAATAGAGACCTCTTAGAAAAAAATGTTTGATAGCAAGCTGAGACTGTTGTTTTGATGTTTTATTGAAAAGTCTGAGTTGTCTGAGGTTGATTGTTTGTGTCCAGATTTGTGAATGTTGTGTCTATTGTTTGAAAATCCAGAAAAAACTTGACAAGCACGATGTTTTGGTGTATGCAAACACACATGAGACAAACACAACCCTAATAGGCCAATAGACCAAGGGCTTGTATGCTTGATATAGCCCACCGATATACCCCATATTGGTGCTAAACACCTTTCCTTCTCGAGAGTGAATAGCTTAGAATTTTGGTGGAACTAGCTCCCCTCCACGGCTCATTAACGCCATTCAGGCACACCAACTTCGGATTCTTGGGTAGTCACTTCCCAAGAATTTCTATCTCTACTCAAGGGGATCAGTAGTGAGTGTCTTCGGGCATGATACTGTACCTTGCACTATACCAAACAACGGCTGAAAAATGGTTGGCTTCTAAAACAATAGGTGTTTAGTAAGGGAATTTCGTTCGTAGGGCATGATCCATGCGGCGAGAGTCCCCTTTCAGATCCATCTCGTCGGAACCATACGTGTGATTCTTGGGCTTTCCCCAAGAATCCACTTTTATATATTGGCTAGAAGTCCCTCGGGTTCAGGGTGCTACCGGTCTGAGTCGTCCTGGGGTGAGTACTTTTTCCCACCAGAACAGGCCCAAGTTCTAGAGGCAATAACCATTTCTCTTACACCCAGGATCGCATGAGTGTGCAAGGGGAGAGGATACTTTGATTATTGCATCAAGGTGACAAAATTTTGAAGACACTTGTAAATTTTAATTACCAAATGATAATGTGAGAAAGACACACAAGACACTTTGTTCTTTTTATAAGTTTAACTTGAAATATGAAAAACAAAGTTCATTTTAAACTCATGCCGTGAGAATGCAAGCTCCTTTTAACCATATGAGTTTCAATGCATGCTTGTATTCATTTTAGCCCAATGCCATGAAAATGCAAGTTGTAATTGTAAATTTTAGGCCCAATGAGTGATTCATGCAGATTTGTTGTTCATTTTAACCCTCATGAATGAAATATGCAATTTTTTGTTCATTTTAAGACCAAATGAGTGACATGCAAATTGTCGTTCATTTTATCCTCATGAGTGTAAATGCAATTTGTTATTGTTGAAAGAAAACAAAATTGATTATGCCTAAAGAAATGAAAAAACTCGATTTTTGTTTCTATAGAAACAATTTTTTAGACTCTCTCCAAGCTGTACCACATGTTGAAAACAATAGATTAGTAACTCAAAAGAAAAGTTTAATGACAACAACAAATTAAAACAGCGATAACTTTCTCAAAATTTAATAAAATTTTAAATCGTTTGAATCCATGGAAAGCTAAAAATCAAACTTTCAAAACCCATAAAGTATTTTTCTAATATTTTGCACAAAAAAAGTTATAGGCAAAAGAAAACGCGGGTTTTAAAAGCTAGATTTAAAAAACAACAAATACTAAAACAACCATAACTTTCTCAAATCTTAATGAAATTTAAAACCGTTTGAAGTTCCAGAAAGCTAAAAACAAGGCTTACAAAACTCAGATAATAATTTTTAAAGATTCCATTTTCCCATTTTTCTGTGCTCAAAAGAAGATGATAGGATTCCATATGAATTATTGGCTATAATCTGCAAAACAACAAAAACAAACAAGAAAACAAACCAATTTCTCTGCAAAATTGTAAGATTCACGTCGGGTTCACCAATGTAAGATGGAGTTAGAAATAAAATAGCATAGACAAAGTGACAGCAAACACTTCTAAACTATTAACCTCATCAACAAGAGAATACAAACAAATGGAGATATCAAAATGAAAGTAAACAAAATAAAACAATCCCCATATTGTATTTGATTCCTTCTCTTGCTCTCCTTCTTCTTGTTATGCAAATTTTCCCTCATATTTGTTGAAATACTTGTGCAAAACCTACAAATGGTAGCAAGAAAGTTGGAGACGAATAACTGTTAAGCCGAAAATGGAGAAGGAAGGTTGCTTTTATAGACAACCCTTCAAATGGACGGCTAAGATTAATCCTCTAGAAGGATTCCAAGATCAATGGTCCAGAATTGATGCACCAAGAATATGTTATTCTTGGAGGAATCATGATAGACAAACATGCAGGGACATGCAGGCTATGACATGAAATAATGACATGGTATCTTTGACCAAGTGGAGGTGCATAAATAATTTATTCAAAATGGAGGAAAATGACAAGTGGAAAATAAATAATTTATCCAAATTATTTATTTAGATAAAATGACAAAAGGAGCATTTAATTAAATTAATCAATTTAATTAAATGGGGAGGTGGAAATTAGACATGGATAATTAATTTGAATTATTTATCCAAAAGAGAGGAATGAAACACAATTAAATAATTTCAACAATTATTTAATTATAGAAGAATAAAAGGTCAAATAATGATTATTATTATTATCTGACTATAGATGAAAGATAAATAATTAAATAAAAAATGATTTATTTAATTATTGAAGAAAGGGATATATTAGCAACACAATTAAATAATTTTAATTGATCAAGATAGAATAAAGATGGGAAGGTGAATTAATTAAATAATTAAAAAATATTTAATTAATAGAAGAATGAGGTCAAACTTAATTGAATAATTAAAATTATTCAATTATCGAAGGATAACGACCAAGAAAAATGATGCTCATGGACTTAGGACATTTTTCAGTGTCTACACTTTTCGTCGTTGATAGGAGCCTAGGTATGAAGTTGGATTAGCGAGGAGTGATGGAAATGAGCGTGATCAACAGATAGGCCATAGATCCAAGGGCTAGGATTTCATTGCATAAAACACTTGCATTGCTAATGGAGCTAGACAAGGATGAAGTATATCAGCGATAAGCAACAACTACTACATGCAGAGGCAATGTGGCAGAATCCTGAGCACCTCACATAAAGAAAAGAGGAAGGTGGCAAGATGATCTAATAACCATTAATGTAGTTTTAAAGTTGAACAATCAACAATCAGGGTTTAAACTTGAATGGCTAATTGTCATTTCACTCGTATGAAATTACTATCAAGCATTAATGGCGGCATGCCTCTCTCTTGGCCATAAAAGAAAGTAGATACCTAGTTGATCATGCACTTGGACTCATTGGCTAGCAGAAGGGATACACAGAGCTAAAGAAATTGTGAAGGAAACTTTAGAAATTACAAGTAACAAATGTGGCATAGCATTCACCTGGGTAAGCAAAAATGATATCTCCTTCTAGCTAAACTATTGAGGTGAATACCTTAGAGAGTTGTTAAGAAATTGGGAAATTGTCTATTTGTTCATTACTGATAGCTTCAATTTGGTGATTAAGTACTGGATAGTTTTTGACGAAATTGTCATGTTCAATAGTAGTGCTTTGTGCTCTCATACTTGTGAAGGGTATCTTTTGACTGAAAGAAATTGTAAACCCTAGTTTTATTACATTGCAAACATGAGTGACCTGGAGCCCAGTGAATCAAGTATTAGACTAGAGAGGAAACCAAAAAAAGAGAGGGTTAAATGACTTAAAACTCAGGATGCTTCAGCTGAGGTTAAGTCTAAGCCATTGGCAGTGTCCAACCCTTCACCAAATACGCCTGCAACGTCCACTAGGTCCAAAAGTGCAAAGAAAGAAATGGAAAAATTTATGCAAGAGGCCTCTGGAGACATAAAAGGAGGGTCATGAATTGGTAAAAGACCCACAAGTCAGGTTTTCATGACCACTAGGTTGATTGATAGTGTTGGTGAAATTGGTGAAAAACCCCAACCTCAGAGCAGATGGCAATTGTTCTGGTATGCTTTCAATAGGAAACATTCTAGCAAGCCCGCATGTTATCTATGGGGGATGAACCTTGGAAAGCTAGTGGTCCTGAATGTGTTTGTAGAAGTGGACTTAATGATGGAACTGGATTGGAACTATAACCCTCTAGATAGGACAATCAAAAGTGAAAATGGTCATATAATTTTGGAGGTAACAAAGGATAAGATGATAAATGTATTTGGGTTAAATACCAATTATACTATAACGTTTAGGCATGTTGAGTTGTATGTTGAGTATGAGAAGAGGAAATATGCATACAAACAAAGAATTCTTGTGTGACATAGAAGGAGCAAGGAGAAATTCATTGATAAGGATGCTAAGCCTTTCGAGTGTGAAGAGTTTGAAGATTACTTCAAGAACACTTATTATTGCTTAAACCAAGTGTTGGCTCAGGATTTTGAAGTTATTATAGCCCCTAATTTGTTAGTGATTGTGGTGGATATACAAGGTCATAATCAAAATACTGGTTTTGATTATGTTAATTATGTTGCTGAACAGATGCATGAGGATTTCATCAATCCAAAAAAGGAGGTGCTCCCCTTATATTTCCCCCATTACTCTTTGTTTATGCATATGCTCTTATGGGAGGGTGATTACGAATGGAAAAGAAAATTAGATTTGAAACTTAGGGACAGTGCAAATAATGTTCTACCAATATAGTTGTGTACATACATCTGGGACCAAGAGTGCACCAATTCCAATTATATCTTGTTTTCTAATACTGTCATATATGTAATCTTAGAAACATTGGGTGTGGCACCTATATTTAGGATTTCTCCAGAGATCAAAATTATCATGTGCTCAAAATATATAAAAGAATCAAAAGCCACACATAGTTGGGCAGATTGGTTTTTACATTTTGAATATACTTTGATTAGAGCCTACGGAGCTAAAGTGGCACCTCATTGTCTACCCCTGTATGTATCAGACAGATTGGCTTTAATGGAGCTCATGTGGCAAATTGATGTCATCGATTATGAGATGTTTAGAAAGCCCAGGAAAGGTATTGTGGTATATCCCCAATGTGAATTTGCTTACTTAAAAGTCACTGCCCCTGAAGGGTATGAAAATTCGGGCATTATGGTGAATAATCTTAGAATGCCTATTAATGAGATTAAAAATTTTGATCTCGAGGAATTTATGGCAGGAAAAAGAAGACAAAAAATCTTAGGAATCATACATCATGAATTCTTGTACATAGATGATGTGTTAAGAAATATGACAAGTGATGAGGCTATCATAACTAGAAAGAAGGAATGGACAACTATAATGAACATTGAGGAAAGAATCATGAAAAGGAATGCATTTTACATAATTCCATACAATGTAATTGCAAACCCCCTGGAAAGAGCCTTCATTATGATAAGGGATTATCAATGTGGAGAGTTTAAAGTAAAGTTAAAGGAGGTTGTTGATAAATTATAGGTTCTCTTGGAACAACAACAAGAAGAAGAAGCTATGGATATCCCAGAGAAGTTTGTTGATGTTCAAGAGGTCAAGGAGGAAAAAATGGCAGAACTTGTGCTAGGGAATGAGGAGGTGGAGTAGAAATTTCCTCCTTATATTGAAGAAATTCATAGTTCAGATGTTCCCCCAAACATAATTGTCAAATTGCAATATGATAGAGAAAGTGATGATGATCCTAGGATGAGGGAGTGTGATGAATTTTTGGATGATGATAAATTTGTGTAGACCAAGAAATCTTAGGAGTTTATGATTCAACAGTGGAGTAAGGAGATAAAGGAGAGACTTGAATCAGTCTGACTAATGCTGAGAAAGAAAAGGAAGAGAAAATTAGATCTAAAATTGCAACTGTTACTCCCATTGAGGCTAGAAAAATTGTCAAGGATAGTGGAATCATGTTATTTCCAAGATGTACTATCATTGCTGCCATAGCATATGATGTAGTGAGAAGAGACCCTCAAGCTTTAATATTTGAAGATCAATTTGAGGATAAAGTGTTTGGTTTTGGATATAGTCCAAAGTTGCATACTCTTGCATACCCTAATACTGGTAAACATGATGTTGCTAGACCTATTGAAGAATTTATTGGTTCTTTGGCGGTTAAAAGATCTATTGACATAACTCTTGTCCAGGCAGTTGAGTTAACTATCCATGTTGCAATGCTTAGCATAGATACTGCACATATTTCTCATAAAAAATATGATTCTTTGGTTAAGGAGTACAATAAGGCCCTGGATGAGCTAAATAAGATGAGAGCCACTGTTCAGGCTACTCAAAAGACAATAATTCAGCCAATTATTCATTTGATTTGTCTACACAATATAGGGAGACCTTGGCCTTGAGAATTGATGATCTGAAAGGTGAGATGGCTACGAAGAAGGAAAATGTCAAACAGGCCAAACTTGAAACAATGAAGGTGGCAAATGAAATTTTCAAGGATGTACTGAAGCATAGGGTGACCAAGTTGGTCCACAAGCCAATGATGTTTGGCCCACTTACAAGAATATCCATGAGGAAAATACAAAGTATTTGCAAGTACAAGAGGCCTTCAAGAATGAGTGGAATAATTGGATTACTAGGGTAAATGCTTTGAAATAAATTATTCCCAAAATGAACAAGGACCCCGAGGCACCTACCAATATTCCTAACATTTTTCAAATCATTGACTCAATAAATGAGATAACTACTTTCCATGGAAAGTTAGGCATACAACTCTAGAGTAAGTTGAAGATATTTAAAGAGATGGAGGAACATGGTATGCCTTAGATATTGAGTTCAAAAGGTGAATTGCACCCATTTGACACCTAGAAGAAAGATTTGGGAGGGATTCTTGCAGTAGCTATGATGGCCCTAACTGTCATTGACTACATCTTGCTCAATTCAAATATTTACACAATGGTGGAAATTGAAACAAAGATGGACATATTTGTTAAAGAATCCAAGATTTTAATTGATGCAAGATATTCTCATTACATTACTAAGGTGGAGGATTTGTTGAATGTTAAATGGCCCCTTGAGGAAGAATATAGCACTTGGTTGGAGAAATACACAGAATGAATCCGTGTAGGGATTAGTTAATAAGATGAATAATGGATGGGAGAAGAATAATAAATAGCCTAAATACAATACAAATTAGGAGTTTCATAAAACATGGTAAAAAATTATTCTCTCCTCATTTTGAAATGGATAGCACATGGTGCTAATGTGGATAAGTGAATTTTGACTGTTGTCTACTTTCCTTGTCTTGCTTCGTAAGTTTTGTTGTTTTGGGATTTCCCATGATTTACATTTTTGAGCGCATGGAGAATATCTTGAAACTGTTGTAACAAAGCAATGATGTCTTTGAAGGTGGGACCTATTTATATGAGTTGAGGTCAATTTTTCCTCATGTTTATTTGCTTCACTTGAAGACTCGAGTGTAACTGAAAATGGAATATTGTTTCTACTATCTAATGAAATCTTGACATGTATGCTTTCTAGCCCGAGGATTTTTTTGCTCCTTCCTCTCTATAAGAAGGAATTTAGGGCCAAAATTAGGAGTTAGTTGAAAATTTTTAGTTAACACCGTGAAATTGTCAAGACAATACAAAGAAAGTTTTAGAGTTTTTTGTTTTGAGTTTCTTTTGGAGTTCATATTTATGCATGTAAGTCTAATAGCAATATAGCATTTTATAATATAGAGGAATATCATTTTCATGGCTATTGTCTCTCCTTGTATGTGGTCCATAAGTTATGAGTGAAAGTAATCCAATATTTCTTTCATTTGTCTCTATCATTACTTGGTAGATGTTTGGTTTCATGCTTGCTTATTGATTCAATGAATTAATGTAAGTGCTTGGGTGAGATTAATAAATTATAAGAACTGGGTGCTAGGATGGTTGTAAGTAGTAATAATCATGAATGTCATAGAGAAATGTTGTAATGCAAGGTTTCTTGAGGTTATAGGTGCTATTGTTTAGATTGTTATTAGGTCACATAGAATGATATTGACTGTGTGCTTAAAATAAAGGCATTGGTTCATGCAGAGTATTTGTGGTTCATTTCCTACGTTGATTCATTAGCTTCTCAAATTTAAAATCATAAAATTTCAAGTGGATATTATTTTTGTTAAAGTTCCATCCTCTCATGCACAATAAATATGACATTGATTAATAAGCTGGCCACTTATTTGATGCATATTATTGAATGGTTTTATGAGAGATATATGTTATTGGCAATGTATTTGATTGCAATTGTGTGAAGTATTGAGTATACATTGTGTGATCACCCTCCTGGGTTTCACGGATCCCAAAGAGTAGGAATAGAAGTATTGCAACTTCTATTTGTTCATTAGCCAATCCCTTTAGAAATACTGATAATTGGAAATGACAAAGTCCATAGGTATTTCTAGAGATCAGTTTGGTTCTTAAAAAATAACCAACAAATTGGCGACTTCGTTGGGGACTAGCTAAGTCCAAAGTCTCTAGTTCATATCTGGTATAGTTAGAGTCAGTTGTTAGTTGTGATATTCTTTACTGTTTGAAGAATAACTAGTTTTAATTATGTTGCATTGGTCCCATCATACCAAGTATTATGCATCAAGTGTTATTCCATTCTGCCACTTTTTGTCGGGTAATGTTTAATGTCTTTTCTGAAGTAACAAGTACAAAATCAAAGTGCAATCACTTTTTATTTTCTAGTATTTTGGGTGGTGACTCTGAGTTCTCTAGTACCAATATAAAGATTAGTTCTCAAAGGGAAGATAAGAAGAAATATTTTGCAGCACTCGACATTATGAGGAAGACAAAAAGTTATGCAAAGGAGCATCATGAGTAGAAGGCATAATCTAAACCTACAAAAGAAAAGCAACCTGAATGGCTCAGGAAATGCTATGAATCAAGTAAGTTTTGATTCCCCTCCTGATGTATATCCTACTTTCAATACTGATATAAGTAGTGCTAGTATCCATGAGGAAGGACATGAAGTTCAAGGGTCTAATATAGACCAAGGAAGTTTTTCAGTTGAACAAGTGTTTGATAGTGAGATAAATATTTCAAGAGAGGAAGATAGGTGGGAGTTTTGGGAAAAGAATAAGAAGTTCTCTGATCCTTCAACTCTTGGACTAGGCTCCATTTTTAATGGAAATAATTTTAAGCCACGGGGTAAATCCCTTGATGAGCTAGTCCACTTTTCTCTTGAGGAAGACCCTATTAACCAACCCTACTTTACTCTTTCCCCAAGTGAGCATGAGGATGTTCTAGAAAATGAGGAAGACATAGATAATGACATGAAAGCTATAGAGGAGGAAGGTCTAAGGCTTCAAGAACAAGAGGAAAAAATAAGGAAGGAATTAAAAGAGAAGGAAGATAGGATTAGAGCTAAGCAGCTTGAGAGAGATGCTAGAAAGAAAAAATTGGAGAAAATGAGAGAAGATGTTGCATGGCGTAAGACTTTTGAGGAAAATATTTTTAAATGTTCCTCTAAGATGACCAATGATATTCCTAAAGCAACAGTTTCAATGGGAGCCTCAGCTACTGATACCTACACAACATCTGTCTCAACTACTAGAGCCTCAGACCCTCTTATTGGTACTAAGAAGACACCATTTATAGATCATGGGAAGAGACCTATTGACCAACCCAAGAAAACTACATTCAATACCAATACTAATACTAATACTTCATCTACTGAAATCCACACACATAAGGACAAAATCAACCAAACCCCATCTACTGCACCTCTAGACCCTGAGATATGAAGGTTGCAATTAGAGAGTGAAAATTTGCGAGAAGATTTGAAGAAAGCTGAAATAATAGCTTCTAATGTAGAAATGGCTAGGAAGATTTCATTCCTTAAAATTTCCTCACATATTCCAGAGGCTTCAAGCTCTGAAAATACAAATAGTGAGTCACAAAAGAAGAAGTCTAATGAGCATACTCCTAGTGGAGGGGGTAGTGGAGATCAAGGAGGTGGTGGTGGAGGAAAAAATAAGAATGAGAATTCTTATTTTGAAAATGATGAGGGAAGAAAGGGGGACGTGATGGTGAAAGTGGAAAGGGTAAAGATAGCATCCATTTTGACAGTAAGAAAGATGATGAGCACAAAGATGATCATAGGGATCGACGTACTAGGAGGCCACTCCAAGTAGATAGATACCAGCAATTGTGTTTCATTGGAATACCTGGATACCGTAACCCATTCCCTAAATATTTTAGGCTTGCTCTCGTCAAATTCTTTGGAAATAATTCCTTGAGTGATGAAGACCATCTCAAAGCATTTTCTAATGTCATGGATGATTTTGAGGTGGAGGAAGAATGTCATGATGAATTTTTTCATGCAGTTTCTTATTGAGGATGCATGCGAGCGGTATAGAAGTTTGTCTATTAAAAGCATTGGCTCTTGGGAGGAATTCAAAAGGGTTTTTAGAGAATAGTATGGTGACAAGACTGATTCAAGCTCTCTGTTGAATCAATTTAACAATATTGTTAAAGGATCCAATGAATCTATTGTTGAGTTCAACACAAGGTTACAGAAGGCTAGGAAAAGGTTGTCTCCTCAACTACAATTAAATGATCATGTGTGTTTGGTAAATTACTGCAATGCTTTTGATGCAAAAATGAGTTACTGCTTGTTAGATAAGCATCCTCAGTCATTAAGGGAAGTGTTGAGGTGCCAAGTTGATCCACAACATGCAGGTAAGATAAAAGCAAAAATATCTCACCTCTCTTGAAAGAGACAATCCAGTAATCAAACTAATCACCTCCCAAGGTCTTTGATGTTGGTCACAATGTTGTTGTTTCACGAAGTGGTCAATATGGTTGTACTATTCAAGGGGCTTGCTAGTTTTGAGCTTCTGGATTGTTGCAAGATCAAACATCTATATAAACCTACTTTAACCAGGGGTTTTAAAGAAATAGAAAAAGAAGATAGATCAAGGTTTTCAAACTGAAAAGAATGTTGATTCATTCAACTAATCAGACTTGTTGCCTTCCAAGCAATTCCTAAACTAGAACTGTAGAATAAAATTAACTTGTAATTGATACAAAGTTTCATTCATTCACAATGCAAACTTTAACGGTAGATTGCAAATCATCATTCAAACAAAACATAAGATAAAATTTCATTCCTTGAAAGCTTTTCAAATTAAATGATTAACCCAAAATGAATACCATTCTAGAGCATAATATGAAGTAGGTTTAAATCTGGTTGCTCCTACTGTTAATGAAACAGATAAGCAACAGTTACAAATATGGCAAGATCACTAGTGTACAGAAACCCATAGCTTCAAATTATCTCCATCTATGCTAAGAAAATCAAAAAGAAACATCACCTCCTCCTATTGAACTGCAAAAAAAATTCTAACTTACTTAAAAACCCTAACTCACCTTTTCTTTTTACTTCCCTCCTCTAGCTTGCTAACTCTACTCTCCTTTCTAACCCTTCTTCTAACTTGTCTAACATTTTCTAACCTTTCTAACCCTTACAAAAGAGGTGAAACGCCATATTTATAAAACATGTTAGATGTGTCAGCCCAGTTTTAGGGTTTACAATAAGTTGGTCACAGAACAAGTTGGCCCCAGAAGAATTCGAAACAAAGTCAAACATGCATTAAATGCATGGGCACTGACCAGATTGGCCTAGGATCTCCCTTATAACTCAGATCAAAACGTGTGAAGAAGAGGCAAAGTGAAACAATGATGAAGCATGACTTTCAATGCAGATTTGCATTAACTGCTTCCCCCACTTCACCCATACCTTGTTCCATTATGGCCCTCATCATCAAGAACGTCCTCTGCAAGCCATTCGCAAGTGGCATAGGCGAAACCCTAGTTCGCCATTCAATAGCATTAATACTATTCTTCAGATTAGTCCCATCGTATTGTCCCAGTCTCTCTTATTGGATTAATATTCATTAATGATTGCATTGTAGGTCCTTGCATCATCTAGTTGGTGCCCAATTATTGTATCCCATGATAGCCTTAGTTCTTTGTAGCAGGGTGTTCATATTCGTATCTGAAACCTCAAACCAGATTGATGCTATCTCACCCTTAGGAATCCTACTCTTTATGTCCAGCTTCACTTTTCTTTTCTGCTTCAGAGATGGATGATCCCTTTGCATCCTTTAGCCTCTCCAGCCACCATTGTCCTGCCAGACTCAACCTACATTCATCAAACACCAATGTGAGAATCCAAATGTTGAAAAAAATTTCATCCAAGTGTTAGCTTAAAATCATGATAAAACCATTAAATTATCCATTAAGCATCAACATTGAGGAGTTCAGGATTTTGAGCTAACTGGGGAAAACCTGCCTGGGAGGAATTTAAAAAAAAATTGAACTAGGCGGATTCTCCCGATGAGGCACCAATATCAACAATAGATTATTAAAATGAATAAATAATGCATAATCATTGTGAAATCCATCAAGCTAAAGCAAGATATGTTTAAGCATTCATCATTAGATTCATTAATTTTATCCAATTTCTTAAATTACACAAAGCATAGCAGAGAATTCATAAAAATCTAGCTAGATCAGAATTTCGTGAAGAGCGCAAAACTCTGAACTCAGAGCACACTTCCAAGAAGATGAAGGAATCTGAGAAAATCCAGCCAGAAAGGAAAGTCCCAAAGTTAGGCAAAAAGCCAGAGATCGACGTGACCTTTGGTCTATCGGAATGATCTCACAGCGATGGGAGATGTCTCGCTGATGGAGCCATTTCAGATGCATATCGTTGTGACTTCCACAATGAAATGTTTGGAAGGACACTTTGGCATTGGGGAGACACGATTTAGTGTCTCACCGACATGTGATATAGTTGAAGGTTTTGACCGAATGAACTAGGGAGAAATACCAGATAAGCATGGAGAATCCTCGAACCCTAAACACAACCCATGAATAGATCAAATTCAAATACAAACACAATGAGCTGCTAACTCAGATGCCCTAGTGACCAAATCAACTTGAAACACCAGAAATCCATGCACCAACAAGAAAATCAAGAAATTCAAGCTTCAACTGATGCAATCTCAGATGTAAGAACAAATGCACAACAAAGATGAGAGCAAGTGATCCCAAATCCCTTTAAATTCGACTTTAGAAATCTTACCCAGGTGTACTAATGGTGCAGACAAGACGAAATGAAGAAGTTTGGGAACCCAACGGCGAAACGGAATTCCAGAAAAATCCGACCCAGGCAGAATTCTGTGAAGACTAGAAATCTTTGAACTATAGTGTAAAACAGGCCAAGCCGGATTTCGAGCGTAATCCAGGAAAATCTGGACGGGGTGGACAATCCTGAACCAGGGTAAAAACCCGAACTTCACCCAAAACATAAGATTTTCAATATGCAACTTGGGGAAAACACTTGGGCAAGAAAGATAAACATATTAAGGACATGCCAAGGCAAAGCAAAACCTCAAAATCAAAGGGGGAAAAACACAAAGAGCGAAAGCAAAAGAGGGTCCCATTTTAATCAAATTTAAAATGGGGTTGTTATGCAAGGCATAACATTTGGCAACTTGGTTGGGAAAATGGTTTAACCATTTTAAAGAAACTGAGGGATTCAGTTACCCAGAACTCCTGGTTTATGGACATCACAATTCCAGTTAGGTCAATTTCAGTAAACAAGGTTGAGCTAGAATCTCAAATGTAAATCAACACTGGCTACCCTTGAACCTATGTGTGTGCTTGATGGTGCATCACCATTTTACAAAGTTTTCTTCATCTTTTGAATAATTATGCGTAGGATTTGAACTACATGAGTTGATTCCCTTTAACTATTGTGCAATGATATCCTGGGCATTGCTCCGCTGCCAGTCAAGCATCCATAGCTCTGACGGAGATACCTCTAGTTTTCTCACAACATTTCTCTACTTCCAGTCAGGCATCCATAGCCCCGGTAGAGATACTGGAATCACCCACTCAGTATTGAGTTTTTATTTTCTTAGATAGTTCTCTTTTCTTTTCAGATAGTTCTCTTTTGAAGTTATTTCATTCAATTCCTTCTCAATATGTCAGATGTCCAACATTTGTACTAGGTTGAAAACTACCGTGGACCTCATAACAACATCTAGGGAATTGGATTTTTCACTCAAATCTTGCAACACCATCATCCTAAGACAAATATACTATCACAAAAGGAGATGTTTCTGATGATTTGTGATAGATTCAATCGTAGTTAGTGAAGATTTCTTACTTTACACCTTGTTCTTAATGACTTTCCACAACTCTTATTGACAATGGACATAAAACAATGAGTTTAGAACAAAATCATCCAATCGAAAAACCTGAAAAATATCTAAACCAACTTCTCTCCTAGTAGCCAAAGTATACTTCAGATAACAACCCCCTTACTCAATTGAATAAAATGAAGGTCCCCACACACAAAAAAAAAAAACACAAAGGAACAAAAAGCAGAAAAAGCAAGAAACACAAGGAAAAGACAAAACCAATAGAACAACAAACTATTTACATATATACAACCCAACAAAATACTAGACCTTTTACGACCCAAAATAATATTTGAGAAACTATCCATTGACAGGCAATGGAATAGGTTCTCATGTTAAACTACTCAACCAGAAAGCATTTTCTCCTAGGAATTCAACGATTTGATAGGGACTCAACTAGAGCTTATCAAACTTCTGGTGGTCACCCTTCTTTTCATTGGCTTTATCCCACAGTAAGACAAGGTCTAATATCCTAAAAGCCTTGACTTTGGATCTTTTTTCAAACCAATGTTTGACAACAGCCTGGTGCCTAAAGAATTGCTGCAAAGAACCATCTCTCTGCTCTTCTAATTTCGGCAAGCCAGCTAACCTTGCTTCAATCCTATCATCACTAGAGTAAAATTCTTGCATAAATTTCAGGACAGGTATTTGCAAGTGAATAGGGAACACAGGCTCTTGGCCATACACTAGCTTAAACGGTGAAGTCTTCAAGACAACCTTGATCCTAGTCCTATTTGCCCATAACACAAATCTTAATTGGGTATGCCAATCTCTAGGATTGTTCTCTAATAGTTTTTTGATTAATCCTAGGATATTCCTATTAGTTGATTTTGCAACTCCATTTCCTTGCAGATAATAGTTTGAAGATTACTTTAAAACAATCCTATGATCATAAGCCCATGAAATGAACTTGGCAGAAGAAAAGGCAGGGCCATTATCGCATACCAGTGCAAAGGGTACTCCAAACCTGGTTGTGATGCATTCAGTGGGGAACTTGATTACTACCTCCGTTGTGTTATTCTTGCAAGGTATAGCTTTTTTCCATCTTGTGCAGTAATCTATGGCAGTCAAAATTAATTTATGTCCTACTGAAGAATTTGGGTTAATTACCCCAATAAAATCAAGTGCCCATTAGACAAATGGCCTTACCTCATAAACAAGCTGCAATGGAATGGCTGGATGACGCTCTCTTGATGCAGAAGTTTGACATATATGACATTTCCTTACATGTTGGTGGGCATCCTTAAACACACATGGCCAATAATAACCAGATCTGAGGATCTGATGTGCTAAAGAATCCATAGAACCATGACTCGTGCCATGTTTCCCATGAAATTCAGCAATTGTGTGCTTAGCTTCTTGTTGATCAAGGCATCGTAGATAAACCCCCTCAAAATTCTTTATGTATAACAATCCTCCTTTGAGCATATAATGGGAGCTTTTCATTCTCAGTGCTATCCTCTGAGTTGTATTCATTCCCTCTAGGCACCAATTATTGAGAATGAAATAAATAATATCGGCATACCAAGAGTCATTAGAAAAGGACTGTGTTGTGTACTACTGACAAGTAATGTTCTTACCAGCATCCACCATTTCTCTAGACAGTCCTTGACCTCAGAAAAGTTTCATAGGGTGAATCTCCAAATCAAACTCCTGCAAAATATCCATCCATTTCCCCCTTCGTTCTCCCAACTTGCTCTGCATAAGTAGAGACTTCACAACAGCATCAGGAACCACAACAATGATTTGAATTTGAAGGATATAATGCCTGAACTTCTTGACAGGTCTATCCAATGCAAAAGCTTGTTTCTCAAGAGGTGGGTACTTGACTTTAGCATTCTTAAATAGAGAGCTCATTAAGGAAATTGGCCTTTTATCCCCCTCCTCTCTTCGTTGTGTCAAGACAGCTGCACATGAGTGTTCATAAGCAAAAGAATAAATATAAAATGGCTTCAAGTAGTTAGGACTGGTGAGGACTAGCACCTCTGAAATGGATTGCTTAACCTGAGAAAAAACAACCTTTGCCTCATTACTCCATTCTATTCTAGCATCTTTCTTCATCATTTCGTTCAAAGGTTTAACAATTTCTGCGAAACTTGTGATAAACTTCCTCACAAAGTTGATCTTTCCAAAGAAAGATCTCATCTCCTTCTTACTTCCTAGCATGGTTAACTTCAAAATAGACCCAACTCAGTCTAGATCTATCGATATCCCTCTTTCTGAGATTATGTGTCCCAAAAGTTTCCCTTTAGAAACCCCGAACACACACTTTTTAGGATTGAAAGAAACACCATATTGGATACATCTTTCAAGAACTTTCAACAAATCTGCAGCATGGTTTAGTCTATCTTTAGAGAATACTGTCAGGTCATCCATATAAATGATGATGCACTTACCAATCAAATATTTGAATGCTACGTCCATTGCACGCTGAAAGGTTGCTCCAACGTTTATCAAACCAAATGGCATCCTCCTGTAAGCAAATGTTCCCCACTTAGTAGTGATGGTTGTCTTCATTCTATCTTCATAATTAACGATCACTTGATTGTACCCAGAATAACCATCCAAGAATGACATCATTTGAGACCCATTGACAGTTTGTAAGACTTCGTCTAGAGAAGGGAGTGGGTAGTTGTCTTTTTCTAAAGCTCTATTCAGATTCCTGAAACCTACACATAGCCTGATCTCCCCATTCTTTTTACGAACTGGAACCAAGTTAGCCACCCATGTTGAATGTCGTATAAGGAAGATTATTCTTGCATAAAGCAATTTATGAACTTCCTTAAAGATCAGTGGTTCAATCAGGGTGTTGACAGGACGTTGTTTCTGCCGAAATGGTCTAGCTTCAAGCTTCAAAGGAATAGTATGAGTTATCACAGAAGTATCAAATATTTTTAGATCTTCATACCCCCAAGCTATTGCAGCAATATCTTTCTTCAATGCCCTCAATATATCTTCTCTAATTGCTTCAGGGCAGGCTTTCCCTATGTAAACATTCCTATCAGGGCCAGAGTCAGCTAAGTTAATAGTTTCATATTCACCTCCCTTATCTTCGGTTGATACCTTTTCTCAAGCCCTTGGATCTAAATCAAAAATTATTTCTAAGGCCACCATTCCCTTGGGAATTCTATTACTTTTAAAATTGAGGACACCTTCTGTATCACAGTCTTTGGGGTTCCAGTCTCCTTGATTCCTATTGGACTCATCGATGATTTGTCCTTCGAAAACATCTAAGCTTGCTAGAAAAGCAAGGATATGTCGATCATCGTCGAAGACTTGAAAGTTCCTGACATTATCAGGGACAGATGGGGTGGATATCAATTCTACTAAGAATATTTTGAGCTTGGAGCCTTGCATGGGCTCCAAGGTACTTGCGGCAACAACTAATGAATCAGTTATTTGATACTCCTCTCTAGGGATTAAACTAATACCAAAAGCATCAAAGTCTTCAATCAAGTTCCACACCCGATTTCTATAAGTTGCCAGCCTTTTTTGTGACATGTGTACTGGCTATGTACTTGCTTGATAATCACTTCTGAATCTCCTTTAACCATTAAGGCAGTAACCAGCTGGGGTTGATCTATTTGAGCTTGTTGTGGGTGCTTGGATAAGATGAACCATAGGTGAGGCCACTTGATATTTTGCATCAAACATTGGGAATGGGTGTTCAATAGGTTCATCAGGTGCAATATCCAATTCCCGCTCAGATATATCATGTAATCCTAGGATATCTTTTTGACAGTCATTTGTATCTTTGATTAATCCCTTGGGTTTTGGTATACTTGTGAGTGCAGGGGTATCAAACAAACCCTGGGATTGTTCAACATAACTATGTTGGTCCGGTATTATGACCGGGGTAAGTTCAGTTTGAGGAGAGACTTCCTATGAAGGTATATTATCCTTGGTTAACATTATTGCATTTTTGGATTCAAATGAGAAGTGATATGAAACGGTCTCAAGGTGACTTGGGCTAGTTTCTTCAGTTTGGAAAACATGATTTAGAACACTGATGTAGGGTTGGCAGGTCAATTTCGAATGATTTTGGTAGTGCACCCTGCACCAATTTGGAAGTAGAAGACTCCACAAATCGATATATTCCCCTAAGACCAGCTGATCCTGTTGCAACTTCCTAATCAGTACCTACTGGTTTACACTAATCATGGGATCAGGGAATTCTTGAATTGAAAAATCATTAGAATCAAGAACCGAAAGAGTCAGAATTTCCTCTCTTTTATAAACCCCTATCTCGGTTTCAAAATAAGCTACCTAATTGGGACAATCATACTTAGTGATGATATGTTTGAGGTGAGGTTCACTCTAAATCCTAATCTGCGTAGGCATTCCTTTCCATGGTAGCCACATATGTGAAAATTTGAGGGAGAGATATCCCCCTATACTCTTCATTAGATCTCTGCTCAAAAGCATATCATAAGTCTCAAGAATGTCTGCTACCTAAATATCCATATTGGTTTGAATCCTAAGGTCAGACCCTACTTGTACATGTATATTTCTCAATTCTCCAACTACATTAACCTCTGTTTAATCAAGTTGGATGACCTTCTTGTTTGTTTGGATAGGATTCAATCCTAATTTCTTGCATACAAAAAATGGCATAACATTTCCAGAAGCCCCTGAATCTAGCAGAAAATTGTGTAGATTCTTCCCACAAACTCTCAAACTTAAAATAAATGGTGGGGTCCCTACCTTATTTCTGAACAAAGCTACGTTCATGTCTGCAGCGGGTGCCATCTTGGTTTTCCCTTTTGATTTATCAGCTTCTTCCAAACCTTTCAGCGCTATATCTTGTTGGGAAGGGCACCATTTTAGGATGTCAAATTATGATAAAGAGGTTTATTGTTTCTACATCTCAAAAACAATATCAAATTTTGTGTTATATAACTTGTATTATATTTGAAAACACCAGATGAATTACCTTTGCTAGGGAAGTCAGGCAGACCCTTCAGTGGAGGAGGGTTTTTATCAACACTCTGATTCAGAGGCACCATGTGGTTAGGTGGTGTTGATGTAGTGAACAAACCCTTATTCCGGTTTCTTAGGAAGTGTCCTCCCTTTGTTTGAAAGGCTTGGCATCATACACATCTTCCTCTGGTTCATTCTCATTCTACATTGGGAATGAAGGTTCTTTTTCAAAGAGGTCATAAGCCATTGTTGTATCCACTAAGCCACCTCCTTGATTTGAATTCCCTTGGAACATTTGGGCATCAACCTGTGCCATCTTCACAACCTTCTCCATTTCAAGATAGTTCACCTCAGAATGAGTTGCAATATCATGCAACCTTCACTAGTTAGTCATAAAATTGAGGTCAACCACATTTGCAGTATGTGGCCTATCCTCATTAGCTTGATAATTGTGAGAAACCCCACCATTATTTGGCCATGTGTTCCATTGTCTATTGTTATTAGGCCTCTGGTTATATCCTCTATTCTAATTTTGATAGCCTTGGTTAGGGAAGTTTTTTCCTTGATAGTTCCTCTGGCTGTGATTGTTGTTGTTCTAATAATTACCCTGATTATTATTATTCTAATTAGGGTAATTACCTTGATTAGCATAATTACCTTGGTTCTGAGAGGGGTTCAGTTTAAGCTGATCCATGTCATTTTTGACTTAAGACAGAGTTTTCTTTAGGGTCTCCACCTCGTTTGTGAGTTGAACTATCCTTTCACTCACAACATTCTTAGCAACAAGTGGCTGACTGATAGGATTTGGTATTCCAGCTTGATTATGATGACCATGTCGACTGTGATGGGCCTGTGATTGTTGAGAGAAGTCAAGAGCTCCATTGGCAAAGAATCGAATAGGGGATTGAGTCTGCAACTCAGACATAGGTCCATAATGGGAAGGAGAAATCCCTGGGATAATATTCAATAAAGGGGTTGGGTTAGGTATCTGATACCCCATAGAAGGAAAACCTCTTCCCAAGTTCCCTTGTTGAGAGCTATTTTGCTATTGCAGCTTGATGGCTAGATGATAAACTTTGGATAGATGTTTGATCTTGCAACAATCTAGAAGCTCAAAACTAGCAGGCCCCTTGAATATTATAGCCATATTGACCACTTCATGAAACAACAACATTGTGAACCAACATCAAAGACCTTGGGAGGTGACTAGTTTGATTACTGGATTGTCTCTTTCAGGAGAGGTGAGATATTTTTTTCTTTTATCTTACCTGCATGTTGTGGGTCAACTTGGCACCTCAATAGGAACTGGCGCTAGAAGGAGGGCCAGAAGAGCAAACTGGATAACATTGGGTCTTTCTCACCAGAGAGGTCCCATAGAGTTCTTCAATCAACTAAAAACCCACCACCTTTGATAGAACTTGAGACCCCAACGAGACACAAGATTTACATGGAAACCATTCTACCACCCTTTTCAGCTCCACTCACTCCACCAGGCTTTTCACAAATACCCCAGTTGATACCCGTGAATCCACCACAAAATCCACCTTAATTGCCATTATAGCCGGTTCAGCCCATCCCATAGCTGGCTCAACCTCCACCATCACCACCAATGGAATTTTTTGTGAATAATCCCTCTCTATTGGGGACTATTCCTCGAGGCTTTCATGATATGCCTAAGAATCCTGAGAGATTCTATCCCAAATACATTCATGGCGAATCAAGGAGTGCTGAGAAGCACATACAAGCTTTTAAGGATGCTTGTACCAAAGCCCAAATAGCTCACCATGATGTGGTTTATAGGTTTTTCCCTTATTCCTTAGGGGATATGGCACATAACTGGTACCTAAATCTTCCACAAGGTTCTATTATGAGCTGGACAAATCTGGAGAATGCTTTCATCAATCAGTTCAGAGTTTATGTGGATCCAGCCATTTTGTTCCATCAATTTTCTACCATTAGGAAGGAGCCATGTGAATCATTTCCCTTGTTTAATACAAGGTTTCAATGAATGTATAGGAGATTATAGGACCCCTATCTAGTTGCTGAGAATAGTGCCATTCAGGCATATTTTAGAGTTATAGACCCTTTGCTTGGCTTGTTCCCCACAAAGGACTTATCAGCCAGTAGATAGTGTAAACCTACTTTAACCAGGGGTTTTAAAGAAATAGAAAAAAAAAATAGATCAATGTTTTCAAACTGAAAAGAATGTTGATTCATTCAACTAATCAGACTTGTTTCCTTCCAAGGAATTCCTAAACTAGAACTGCAGAATAAAATTAACTTGTAATTGATACAAAGTTTCATTCATTCATAGTGCAAATTTTAATGGTAGATTGCAAATCATCATTCAAACAAAACATAAGATAAAATTTCATTCCTTGAAAGCTTTTCAAATCAAATGATTAACCCAAAATGAATACCATTCTAGAGAATAATATGAAGTAAGTTTAAATCTGGCTACTCCTACTGTTAATGAAACAGATAAGCAACATTTACAAATCTAGCAAGATCACCAGTGTACATAAACCCATATCTTCAAATTATCTCCATCTATACTAAGAAAATTAGAAAGATACATCACCTCCTCTTGCTGAACTGCAAATAAAATGTCTAACTTACTTAAAAACCCTAACTCTCCTTTTCTTTTTACTTCCCTCCTCTAGCTTGCTAACTCTACTCTCCTTTCTAACTCTTCTTCTAACCTGTCTAATGTTTTCTAACCTTTCTAACCCTTACAAAAGAGGTGAAACACCATATTTATAAAATGTGTAAGATGCGTCGACCTAGTTTTAGGGTTTACAATAAGTTGATCACAGAATAAGTCAGCCCCAGAAGAATTCAAAACAAAGTCAAACATGCATTAAATGCATGGGAACTAACCAGATCGGCCCACGATCTCCCTCATAACTTGGATCAAAACATGTGAAAAAGAACGTCCTTTGCAAGCCATTCGCAAGTGGCATAGGCGAAACCCTAGTTCACCATTCAATAGCATTAATACTATTCTTCAGATCTGTCCCATCGTATTGTCCCAGTCTCTCTTGTTGGATTGATGTTCATTAATGATTGCACTGTAGGTCTCTGCGTCATCCAGCTGGTGCCCAGTTATTGTATCCCATGATAGCCTTAGTTCTTTGTAGCAGGGTGTTCATATTCGTATCTGAAACCTCGAACCAAACTAATGCTATCTCACCCTCATGAATCCTATTCTTTACGTCCAACTTCACTTTTCTTTTCTGCTTCAGAGATGGATGATCCCTTTGCATCCTTAAGCCTCTCCAACCCCCATTGTCCTGCCAGAATCAACCTACATTCATCAAACACCAATGTGAGAATCCAAATGTTGACAACATTTTCATCTAAGTGTTAGCTTAAAATCATGATAAAACCATTAAATTAGCCATTAAGCATCAACACTGAGGAGTTTGGGATTTCGAGCTAACCGGGGAAAACTTGCCTGAAAGGAATTTTGAAATTTTTTGAACTAGGCGGATTCTCCCGATGAGGCACCAATATCAACAATAGATTATTAACATGAATAAATAATGCATAATCACTGTGAAATCCATCAAGCTAAAGCAAGATATGTTTAAGCATTCATCATTAGATTCACCAATTTTATCCAATTTCTTAAATTCCACAAAGCATAGCAGAGAATTCAAAAAAATCTAGCCAGACTGAAATTCTGTGAAGAGTGCAAAACTCTGAATTCAGAGCACACTTCTGAGAAGATGAATGAATCTGGGAAAATCCAGCTAGAAAGGAAAGTCCCGAAGTTAGGAAAAAACCCGAAGATCGGCATGACCTTTGGTCTGTCAGATGATCTCACGGCGATGGGAGATGTCTTGCTAATGGAGCTATTTTGGATGCATATTGCTGTGACTCCTGCCGACGAAATATTTGGAAAGACACTTTGGCATCGGGGAGACATGATTTAGTGTCTCACCGACATGCGATACAGTTGAACATTTTGACCAAATGAACTAGGGTGAAATACTAGATAAGCATGGAGAATCCTCGAACCCTAAACGCAACCCATGAATAGATCAAATTCAACTACAAATGCAATAAGCCACTAACTCGGATGCCCTAGTGATGAAATCAACTTGAAACACTAGAAATCCATGCACCAACAAGAAAATCAAGAAATTCAAGCTTCAACTGATGCAATCTCAAATGTAAGAAAAAATGCACAACAAAGATGAGAGTAAGTGATCCCAAATCCCTTTAAATTAGACTTCAGAAATCTTACCTAGGTGTACTAATGGTGCAAACAAGACATAATGGAGAAATTCGGGAACCCGACGGCATAACATAATTCCAAAAAAATCTAGCCCAGGCGGAATTCCGCGAAGACCAGAAATCTCAGAACTATAGTGTAAAACAGGCTAAGCTGGATTTTGAGCGCAATCCGGGAAAATCCGGACGGGGCGGACAATCCTAAACCAGGGTAAAAACACGAACTTTTCCCAAAACATAAGATTTTCAATAGGCAACTTGGGGAAAACACTTGGGCAAGCAAGATAAACATATTAAGCACATGCCAAGGCAAAGCAAAACCTCAAAATCGAAGGGGGAAAAACACAAAGAGCGAAAGCAAAAGAGGGTCCCATTTTAATCAAATTTAAAATGGGGTGGCTATGCAAGGCATAATAGGAAGCTTTTAAAATGGTAGAGCATATTGAAAATATTAGCAGACCAACTGGTAAATTTGGTAGGAGAGATGATCCAAAACTCTACAAAAGTTCAAAAAAGGAAGACAAGAGTTCAGGTGCTAAAGTGGGAAGCATTGAGGACAAGCTTGATAGTTTTATGAAAACCATCAATGATAAGATTGTGAAAGAAGAGAAGGTTCAACCTAAAAACTATCAGAGGAATGAAAGAACCCCTAGGTTGCAAGACCACCCATACAATACGAATTGGTATAGTGGGAAGCTTTTCCTAAATAATCAGAGAAACACCCAAAATAAATTTCCTCCAGACCCCCTGCAAAAGAATTCAGGGAATTTTGTTGAGGATACTCCTTGGTGTATGACTTTCCAAATGCCACATTCCTCACAGCAATGTGCAGTACCATAGATGATTGAAGTAGAGGATGACATCCCGAAGACTGTGATCAACAAGATCAAGAGGATGGTGATGTGCTTATGATTATGGGAGATTATGATGTTTCCTGTAGTGAGTGCTCCTTTGATGAAGGTTCTTATGAAGTGGATGTAGATAATCAAAGGAAAGTTGCTAATGCATATCATCAGCAAATTATTTCTGATGAGGATGCCAATAGTGATGTTGAGGCTTACAATTTGGAGGAAATTGAAGATGGTGTTTCATTGAGAAGACCCTCGGAAGAGGAGATTACAAAATACACTGTAGTCTTAGCTTCCCAAGATAGAAGTTCCTATCATTTGAGGAATAAAACCATTGGAGGTGAACAAGGTATTCTTGCTAGTCTATTCATCAAGGAACAAAACATTGAAGGAAAAAAACACAAACTTGATGAAAAGGTAGAAGCAGTCAAAGCTAAAGAAGGCAGGGGAGATAAAATTTTAGCTAGGAGAGTAGGAAAGCCAAAAGCTATTCAAGGACACAAAACCCCTGTTGAGAAATTAAAGACATAGAAGCAAGCTCTTGAAGCCATAAGGAAGGATGCTAAACACAAGACTAAGGAAATAAAAAATCAACAGAAAGATAATAGCAACAAACAAGGTATGTCCTCAATCGAACTTCCCAAGTATACTCCTATTGATATGTTTCAATTACTTGGTCAAGTTAAAGTATATGCCTTTTCTTGAAATGACGAAGATAGAGGAACATAAACAAAAGGAAATAGCCCTTATCAATGGTGCTGCTATAGCCTGTAATGCTTTAGTGGTGCCCACTCCACCCAAATTGAGTGAAAAGGATAAGAAAGGTAAAGAAGTTGAGGGAGTAATTACTGAGATTCCCCATATTTTTCTAGGAAATTATGTAAATACTTGTCTTGATAAGATAGATCCATTTTTCCTTACCTTGGTGGTTGGGGGAAATTTTATAAAGAATTGTATCATTGACTCTGGCACATTTAACAATATCATGCCAGTTAAAATCATGGATGCACGAGGGTTGAAGGTTGATAGCACTCATGGCAGGTTTATGCCATGGATGCCAAAGAAGTTGTTGTCATAGGTGTGATAAATTAACTTCCTTATAGATTGGCAGCCTATCCTAACAGAGAATTTAAAATGAGTATGGTAGTGGTAGACATCCCACCTAATTATGGAATCCTGTTATCACGAAAATGGAGTGCATCTATTGGAGGCAGTATGCAGTGTGACATGTATTATGCCACATTTCCCATTGATGGTAAGAATGTCCAAGTAATGAGAGAACCTAGGGTACCACATATGTTAGAGCATGTTCCTAAAGATGACACAATTATTTTCGTAGATACTGATATTGGTGAGTTCAAGGTAGAAGTACCAAAGGTTGAGAGGTGTCCTACACCTATAGAAAATGAAGTTTCAAGAGTATCTAATAAAGAGGGACTGTGGAAAATGTACTTTGATGGTGCAAGCACCAAAGAGGGATCTAGTGTAGGAATTTTATTAGTATCACCTACAGGAAATAATCATAAGTTATCTTTTACATTGTCTTTTGTCTGTACAAATAATGTGGCGGAGTATGAGGCCTTATTATTGAGATTGAGACTTGTTGAGAAGCATGGAATAAAAAAGCTAATGGTGATTGGTGATTTTGAGCTTGTGATATCCCAAATAAGAGCTAAGTATGCCTGTAAGAATAATAGACTAAAGCAATACATGAATGTTGTCTGGGATTCCATTGAGTAGTTTGACGCTTTTGGGATTGATTGGATGGAAAGAGGATATAATAGAGTAGATGATTTACTTGTTAATATTTCATTAAGACCCAATGATGTTACTTTCATAGGAATCTCTAAGGTCAAGATACAGACAAGTTTGTCCATCCTTGACAATGTATACAATTGGAAAAAATTTAATGATGATGAGGATATTCTCAGATTCTTAAATTGTGTTGATAAATATGAAGGTCAGGAGATTGATTTTGGTGGATTTGTTGAGAATATTTATGGAAAGGACATGGTGTTTGGTAAAGAGGTCATCTAATTAAAGACAAATAAAATCCCCAAAGGCCTTGTAGCTCTTGAAAGGGTCTTTGATTGTCAAGATACAAACAAGGCCAAAAAAACTACTGCTCACCCAGAGGACCTGGAGGAAGTAAACTTAGGAATTGAAAATTCCCCAAAGAAAGTTTATGTAGGAAAGAAGATGAAGCCAAAGGTGAAGGCAATGTTAATTTCCTTACTTAGAAAATATAGAAATGTCTTTGCTTGGTCATACGATGACCTGAAAGCTTACAGAGAGGAATTGTTTCAACATGAAATTCCTTTAAAGGACAATGCAAAACCTTTCAGGAAAAATTAGAGACCAATTAATCCTATTTTAGCTCCCAAGATGCAAGAGGAGTTGGTAAAGTTAAGGGATGTTGGTATTATAAATCCCATTAGACACTCTTTATGGGTATCCAATCTGGTACCAGTAAGAAAAAAAATGGTGACATAAGATTATGTGTTGATTTTAGGAACTTGAATGTATCCTCATCAAAGGATAATTATCCATTACCAAACATGGAAGCTATGTTATAGAAGGTAACTGGGTATGAGCTATTGCCAATGATGGACAGTCTTTTAGGTTATAATCAAGCAAAAGTAAAGGAGTTTGAGCAGTACACAACTATATTTACTACTCCTTGGGGTGCCTACGTTTATGTCAGGATGCCCTTTGGCTTAACAAATGCAGGTAGAGCTATGGATGTAGCTTTCTCATATTTCATTTATTTATTTATGGTTGTATATCAAGATGACCTGACCACTTATTCCAAGAAAGAGGAAGATCATTGTATGCATTTAGAAAAGGTATTTTTTAAGTCATTAGAATATGGGATATCTCTTAATCCAAAAAAATGTGCTTTTGGGGTCACTGAGGGAAAGTTGCTAAGGCACATTTTGTCCAAGGAACGAGTAAGGATAGACCCTGAAAGAGTGGAAACCATTGAAAAGATCCCTCTGCCAAAAAATGTCAAGGGTATTTAGTCATTTTTTGGACAAATAAATATTTTGAGAAGGTTTGTGACCAACTTTGTAGAAATCACAAGACCTATTTCCAAATTGATAAAGAAGGGTGAAAAGGTGCTTTAGAGTGAAGATCCTAGTCACGTTTTCAAGAAAATAAAACAAGCTATTAAAGAGGCTCCAGTTTTGAAGTCTCCCAATTTTTCTAAACCAATGCACATTTTCTCTTTTTCCTCTTTTCATACCATTGATGTTGTCTTACTATAGAAATATGAGGAAGGTTTTGAAAAACCAATTGCATTTTTTAGCAAATATTTAGAAGTTGCAGAATTGAAATATGACACTACTAAGAAACATGCATATGCTTTGGTAAAGGTTGTAAAGTATTTAAGGACTTACTTACAAGGGGCTACTGTCATAGCTTTTGTACCAAGTGCTACTGTGAAAGATATTTTTATTCAGCAAGAGACAATAGGTAGAAGGTGTAGATGGATCAACAAGATCCAGGAGTTTAACATTGATGTACAAATTACCAAGCTGGTAAGAGGACAGGGCCTAGCCAAGTTAATGGAAGAGGCTAAGTTGGAAGCTAATCAGGTTAATCAGACTGAAGTAATTGATGTTGCATCTCTCTGTGATATGCAAACATGCAGATGGTATAGAAGAATTATCTAGTATTTACAAACCTTGCAATGTCCTCCTGACATGGCTGACAATGATAAAAGAACATTGAAATTGTATGCCATCAAGTATGTGATTATTGACAATGAGTTATGGTGGAGAAGCTTGGATGGTGTACTTCTTAAGTGTGTAGATGGAAAGAAGACATTGGAACTTTTGTAGGAAATGCACAATGGGGTGTGTGGTGGTCATTACATAGCAAAGACCACTGCACACAAGATTTTAAGAGTTGGATTCTGGTGGCCTACTATTTTTAAGAATGCTCACAAGTTTGTTAAAACTTGTGATGCTTGTCAACAGTTCTTAGGAAAGTTGAAGTTCTCCAAAAATTTACCACTCAGGCCTATGACAGTTGAAGCCCCTTTCCAACAATGGGGAATTGATATCATTAGAAAAATACCAGAGAAATCTAGTGGAGACTACTCATGGATTCTTGTTGTCACTGACTACTTTACAAAATGGGTGGAAGCAATACCCACAAAGAAGGTAACAAGAAAGGTGGTAGTTGATTTTCTATTAAATAATATTCTTATCAGATTTGGAGTCCCTAAGAGGATTATCTCAGATAATGTTGTGTTTTAGGTCAGATGAATTCAAGGAATTTTGTGAAAGACATGGTATACAAGTCTCTTATTCTTTTCCTTACCATCCTAAAGGAAATGGTCAAGCTGAGTCTAGCAATAAGAGCTTGATGAAGATAATCAAGAGAGTTATGGAAAAGGAAAAAAAAGGATTGGGACTCAAAGCTAAAATTATCACTTTAGGAAGATAGAGTGATTGTTAAAAAGGCTATTGGTTATTCACCATTTGGTTTAGTGTATGGTCTAGATGCTAGATTTCCACAGAATAACCTGCTCAAGATGTATAAGTTTGTGCAAGAATATGATGAAGAAATATGTGATGATATGTAGTACATAATAAATGATTTGGTGCAATTAGATGACACCAGGAGGGAAGCTCAAGTTAAAAACATGAAGATGCAATTGCAAGTTAAGCATCTATATGACAAGAGTGCTTCTCCCAGAAAGTTTGAAGTGGATAATATGGTGTTAGAATGGAATGCAAGAGCTCAAGATAAGGGAAAGCACAGGAAATTTGAAGCATTATGGACTAGCCCTTATTTGATAGCCAACACTCATGGCGAAGATTCATATTTCCTTCAAAGCTTAACAGGTGAACTTTTTGAACTGCTAGTACATGGACAATTCTTAAAGCCATACTTCTTCTAAGTATACTATTTTCCATGTACAATTTAGTTTTGTATATTATGTATATAGGTGCGTTTGCTTTCGTTATGTTTACTTTGGTCCTGCTACCTAGTTCAGGTAGCTCCCTGGTTTGGGTCCTCTTGTTTTTATATTAATTTTGGTCTGCTTCAACTTGAGATTCTCGAGATCTCGCTATTCCTACAAGAGGCATATGTCCCCAGTCGGAGCCACTGATGGAACCTACAAAAAATTCATGTTTCATCTTAAACCCTTGTCATATTTAGATGTAGGACTGATGTATGAGGGTTTAGGATTTATTTTTCATAAACACTTGTAATGTTCTATTTTGTTGTTGAATTCCTATTGCTCGTTGCCGGTCATCTTAAAACTTCTTGTGTCTATCATTGTCGTCTAGTAACCGGTTCCCCAATCCTAAGTCCAAGAATCTTAATTTTTATAAGGTTAAGTTAAAGACCTGTTTGACCTTTACATCCTTTGCACTATAATGGCTTAGGTGTTTTTGAGTCCTTTCTATCATATACTATTCATGAGGAAAATACAAAGTATTTGCAAGTACAAGATGCCTTTAGGAATGAGTGGAATAATTGGATTACTAGGGTAAATTCTTTGAAATAAATTATTCCCAAAATGAACAAGGACCCTGAGGAACCTACCAATATTCCTAACATTTTTCAAATCATTGACTCAATAAATGAGATAACTACTTTCCATGGAAAGTTAGGCATACAACTCCAGAGTAAGTTGAAGATATTTAAAGGGATGGAGGAACATGGTATGCCTTAGATATTGAGTTTAAAAGGTAAATTTCACCCATTTGACACCTAGAAGAAAGATTTGGGATGGATTCTTGCAGTAGCTATGATGGCCCTAACTGTCACTGACTACATCTTGCTCAATTCAAATATTTACACAATGGTGGAAATTGAAACAAAGATGGACATATTTGTTAAAGAATCCAAGATTTTAATTGATGCAAGATATTCTCATTACATTACTAAGGTGGAGGATTTGTTGAATGTAAAATGGCCCCTTGAGGAAGAATATAGCACTTGGTTGGAGAAATACACAGAATGAATTTGTGTAGGGATTAGTTAATAAGATGAATAATGGATGGGAGAAGAATAATACATAGCCTAAATACAATACAAATTAGGATTTTGATAAAACATGGTAAAACATTATTCTCTCCTCATTTTGAAATGGATAGCATGTGATGCTAATGTGGATAAGTGAATTTTGACTTTTGTCTACTTTCCTTGTCTTGCTTTGTAAGTTTTGTTGTTTTGGGCTTTCCCACGATTTACATTTTTGAGCACATGGAGAATATCTTGAAACTGTTGTAACAAATTAATGATGTCTTTGAAGGTGGGACCTATTTCTACAACAAGTTGAGGTCAATTTTTCCTCCACTTTATTTTATTCACCTGAAGACTTGAGTGTAATTGAAAATGGAATATTGTTGTTGCTATCCAATGAAATCTTGACATGTGCTTTCTCGCTTGAGGCTTGTTTTTCCTTCATCTCTATAAGGAGTGATTTCAAGTCCAAAAATTAGAGTTATGGAAAATTTTGACACACTGTGAAATTTTCAAGATAATACGAAGCAAGTTTTAGAGTTTTTGTTTTAAGTTTCTTTTGGAGTTCATATTTATGCATGTAAATATGATAACAATATATCATTTATAATACAGAGTAATATCAGTTTCATGTCTATTGTCCCTCCTTGTATTAGTTTTGTAAGTTATGAGTGAAAGTAATCCAGGAATTATCTTGTTCGTCTCTATCATTTCATGGTAGATGTTTAGTTTCATGCTTGATTTTTGATTCAATGAATTGATGCAAGTGCTTGGGTGAGATTAATAACTTATAAGAACTGGGTGCTAGGATGGTTGTAAGTAGTAATAATCATGAAATTCATAGAGAAATGTTGTAATGCAAGGTTTCTTGAGGTTATAGGTGCTATTGTTTAAATTGTTATCAGGTCACATAGAATGATATTGACTCCATGCTTGGGATAAAGGCACTTGTTCATGCAAAGTATTTGTGGTTCATTTCTTGTGTCGATTCATTAGATACTCAAATTTTAAATGATAAAATCTCAAGTGGATAATACTGTTGTTGTTTTGTGTTAAAGTTCCATCCTCTCATGCACAATATATATGACATTAATTAATAAGCTGCCAACTTATCTAATGCATATTATTGAATGGTTTTATGAGAGATATCTGTTATTGGCAATGTATCCGATTGTAATTGTGTGAAGTGTCTGAGTATACATTGTGGGATCACCCTCTCGGGTTTCATAGAGCCCAAAGAGTAGGAATAAAAGTCTTGTAGCTTCTATTCATTTGTTGGCCAATCCATTTAGAAGTACTGATAATTGGAAAACAAAGTCCATAGGGTATTTTTGAGACTGCCTTTGGTTCTTAAAAACCAACACAACACTCAAGAGATTATGTCTTAATCCCTTTAATATAGTAAACATTGTCATGATATGCTTTCCATCAAAACTGATTGAACCTTTTCTAAAAATATTTGCTCTCAAATCATCTCCAAATTTAACTAATCCCCCATCATACTTTTCAAGTTTAACAAACTTACTTTTGTCTCCGGTCATATGATTAGAGCAGCCACTGTCAACAACC